>PVLD010002203.1:132893-173063 GCA_004027595.1 Dinomys branickii
TTTTTTTTTTTTTTTTTTTTTTTTTGTGGTACTGGGGATCGAACTCAGGACCCTGCGCTTGCTAGGCAAGCGCTTATTCCACTGAGCTATATCCCCAGCCCCTCACAGTTCACTCTCAATAGTCCTAGACTAAGTGATAAATTCTGGGGTAACTCTAGTTATAACAAAGGATTGTGGGAATCCTGAAGAAAATGCAAATAATTATGAAGAAGATCAGAAAAGCTTAAAGGGAGAAGCAGATCTTCTAAGTCACTGAACCACAAATATGAAGACCATTCTAAACAAAGTGAATAACAAAAGCACAGGATGGTCCAGTGTAGAGAAAACACAGAGCTTGTCCAAATAACAGCCATGGCTCCAGTTTAGTATATAGGATGAGCAGCAAGCAACACAGACAGCTATAAAGAAAATGGAAACAAATGAAGGCCCATGAACTGATAAATGAATTTTATTCACAATGGATTCGTGGAAAAGAGAATATTATTCATCCATTAAAAAGAATAAAATTCTGTCATTTGTGACATGGTTAGAGCCACAGAACATTATGTTAAGTAAAACAAATCAGGCAGAGGAAAACTATAACACATGATTATATGCAAACTCTAAAAAGTGGGCCTCAAGTTGAGGGTAGAATGGTAGTTACCACAGGCCAGGGGTAGTAAGCGGAGGGCAATGGGGAAAGGGAAAGTTCCACCAGAGGATGGTAAATTATTGTTAGATGGGTGCAAGAGGCTTTGGAGCACCACTGGTACAATATGGTGACAGTAAATTGTAATTGTTTACTGTACATTTCAAGGAGTAGTTTGAAAGGTTTTAATCACAAAAAATGATACGTTTCAGAAGAGAAATATATGTAACATGTTTTGAACATTATACAGGCATAAGTGTGTCAAAAATTTTATGATGTACCGTTGGCACGTACAACTATTATATATTTGTGTATCAGCTCAAAATACAATTAAAGTAAAACAAAAATCAATTTTAAAAATCCAAATACAATGGTCAGAATAAGTAAAAGAACTATTCCAAGCGAAGGAGCAAAAGGCTGCATGGAAGGACTCAGAACAGATCTTGCAATCCTAGCTTGCTCAAGAAGCAAATAAAACATACTAGGTTCAAGAAGTAAGATGAGAGCCAAAGAGCTGAAGACAAGCTAATATTGAGAGAAAAGAGAAAGATGGGCTGTCAGGCTCGAAAGGGAGGGAAGACAAGAGCAGGGTAAGAATTACAATGAAAACAAAACTTCTTAACTCCGAATCCCTGCCTGTTACACCACAGCATGCAAATCTGTCCCCTTACTCTCCCTGAGAATTATGCAGCAGTCCACATGCACTGTTAAAATGGTCCCAATATATTCTCCCCTCACAAGCCCACTCAACATTTCTTCCTATTTGAGAGACATTTAGAGTTTATTTACAAGGGGGTAGAAGGTAAGTAACGATAAGTTAGGCAAGTGAACTGGTGAGGTCTCAGACAATGCCACACACCTCCCAGCAACCCGCATGAGGCCCGTGAATCAGCCTGAGGAGGGGTTTGTTCCGTTATCCTTGCTACTTGTTAGAGAAATCTGTTTTTTTTTTAATCAAAAGTTAGTATTAGTGGTTTTTCTCACATAGTATGACAATTTCACCAGCAGCTCCTCAGTACTGCACTCATCTGGAGGGAGACAGCGCTCATTCTCATCATATTGCATTGGAAACAAATGCTATCTAAGGCTGACACACCACAGGTAACTGTTAAAGTGAAGTAGGTTTCGCTACTTAAACAAAAATTCTTCTGAGGGCTTTTACTCTGTTTAGTTTAAGAAAGTAAAATGTTTATTTTTTTAATTTTTGGGACCAAAAGTACAAATTCAAGTATCTTATTGATCAGAAGTTTTCTTAGTTATGGAGAAAGCAGTGGTCTTTAACCTCCCTTGATGCATGGACGATATTTTCAGATTCCATTTGCACACACACCCAAATACTGCCACTAAATAGCACCAATATTTAAAATTTGAGGGGATTCATAAAACTCGTAACTTTAAGAGCTCCACATCATTGTCTAGAATGGAAGAAAGAAGTTGAACCTAAGAAAACAAAAAATGAAAACCAGCAGACAGCATATTCAGAAATGGCAGTAATTTGGTGGAGCTGGTAGTCCTAAAGAAAAAAGACCACAGCACAACTATTTTACCAGAATCACTCTAGTAAAGTACTAGAAGAAGCAGTCACTTTAGAAAAAAATTTTTCAATATAATGTCTACAACATGTGGTAGAAACATCTCTTTCTCAGAATCACTCTATTAAAGTACTAGAATCACTCTAGTAAAGTGCTAGAAGAAGCAGTTACTGTAGAAAAAAAAATTTTCAATATAATGTCTACAACATGTGGTAGAAACATTTCTTTCTTACTAGTATTTTGAAAATGAATTCAATTCATAAATGCACAGAATAAGTATATAATCCTGTATTTCTAAAAGTAACTTTCCAAGAGAAGTATTTTTAAGATTTTTCACAAGTTTTGCTAATAGAGTAACAATTTTTTTAATCTTTCAATTGCAACTTAAATGCAATTCAGTTTGTCTTTTAAAGGGTGACTCTTGCAGCACCTGCACTGGGACCCTCCAGTGATAGCTGATATCCAGGTTTTAAGAAAAACTTCAGACTTGCACTGCAGGACATATTCCAAAGACTGCCTTTGAGAAGTGCAACTCTGTATGTTCCCCACTCAAAAAACGCGGTTAATTTAATCTAATTACAGCCAATCTCAGCCTTTCAGAGCCATCACCAGCAATTAGGACCTATCCTGCTCTGTAGTATATGATTTCAAGATGTACTGCATAAGCACTTCCCAAACAAAACCAGGTGCAGCTGTGATTACAGGATGTCCGGCTACATCAGCATCAATGCAGGTAGACACAAAAGTGGCAGTTTCTGCAGAGTTGAGATCAATGAATGCAGGTAAAATGTGTCACCAGGCCACGTGGCACAGCGTATCAGGCTTCCTGCAAGATAGCCGAGGGGGCCCAACAGAGCTTGCCTGCATTTGGGACTTACTTTAGTTTCTCCTCTCAGGAGTATTTTTGTGACCCCTAGATATAAAAAGTCCCAGAGTTCCTGCAAGAACATTGTTACATCTGCTTGGTACAAAACCATACACCCATGCACCAATCTCCATAGGTTATTTTAAACATCGTTACAACAAGTAGCTCAAACAATGCATTAAAACAGTTGGAAACCTGTGAAAAACCAGGTACAATGGAACTGAGGGTCAACCGCAGCAAGGGCTGTGTTACTAAGGTCTCCTCAGTCAGCACCTCACAGACTTTCTAAGAGCAAAGAGCAGGCCTAGTAAAACAAAGTATATAATTCAGCATGGTTTTTTCCTAATGTTAACTGAAATATTCAAGGAAAGGCTAAAAAGAATGCAATATAGTTTTATCTACCTTCATATTTAATTAAAAAGAGAACAGCACTTCCAAGAGGGAGGTCATTCCTTGTTCAACACAGATTTCTCTCTGCAAAGCTGTTTTGAGAATGGGCTGCAAAATGACTCAATATATAAACACTTATGAAAGCTACTCTGTCAATAGTGCTACTGATGCACTAGGTAGCAACTCTGACGGGGAAGTGTAAATCACAATCCTGCACTGGGGACAGCCAAAGAGAGTCAAGATCATCACCCATGCCAAACTCCATTCCCACCCACGTGTACCTCCTCTGCATCGTGCCTGGGGACCCTGAGTTCCTTCAAAGGAGTTCTATCAAATAAAAATGTTTCTAGGTATAAAAGTTACATGTAAGAACATGAATATACCACAACATCCCCAAGTTTTAGAAATCAAATAACCATTTTTCCTACACAGAAAATATATAAATAGCTAGAGGAAGAGAAGATAATGCCCTATGATAAGCTCACAGAAAATACTGTAAGATGTTAGCAGATTTAAAAAAAAGAACTTAACACAGTTGTACACATTTAACCATACACAGATAAACTGTGGGCAGATGGCCTGGATCTCTGAACATTCCCCTAGGTTGATCTCCACCCCAGCACAGCGAATGTTTGACTCACTGGGAAGAGTGTGAAATTCAGCTCTGGCTATGTGCACATAATGGAATTCTCAATGCACCTTTGGCTTTACCTCTTTAGAAAAGAGATTTACAAATCTGGCATCAAGATATCCACCAGTTCTCAAGTAACATTTAGCAGACAGAGACGCCTGTGCCTGCCTGTCTTAAAGCCCACCCACAATTTCATTTTCAATTAGCAGCTCTTCGAAAGGCAGTAATGAAAGTAGTTGCTAAAGAGCATTCAGATGTCACCGAAAGACTGCAAACCCAAACTGTAAATAGCACATTGTGAGTCGCCTGTCACCACCATCAACTCCCACGGGAATCTCGCAGCACGTGGCTATCAAAACCATCTGCTCAGCTCCCCACCAACACCACTGCAAACCACACAGTCACGCACCCACTCCCACCTCCCACTTATTACCTGTCATGTACAGACTTGTGTGAAGATGGGAATGCTGTGAATAGAGAATAGAGAATACACGGAGGCTTATTTTAGGTTCTACAGCTGAGATCAGACCACATGCAAATTACAATGTATCACCAGAGAGGGAGAAATGTACAAAGAGCCTCAAAACTGAAATGTAGTTTGAAATAAAGAAAAGTAGTTCGGTCCTACCCTCATCAATTACCAAAAATGCCCTAGACAGACCTTGTTAAGAAAAAGACATATTCTCTCACCAAACAGTCTTACTGTAGGAATGTATGGACCCTAGAGTGAAGAATCTCTCCTGTTGCTTTATATTTCTATATTTCTTACTGTACTAACAACATACAGGGCTTAAGTGGCCCTTAATGTACTTCTGCCTGCACACACACACACACACACACACACCCCTCAAATTCTTCCTTTGTGAAACAATTCATATACGGATCGGATCACCTGAGCTGAATTACTGCTCGTTATCTTAGTTGTAGATATTTTTCCTATTCAATCTATTCTTCCTATCAGTTTTATTTCGTAAGCAGTAGATATGAGCCACATCCTTTTTAAGTCAGTGTTTATACTGGAGGAGGGGATGATGTGTAATCTAACGGCTCTACAGGTCCTAGTCCAATCAATGGTGGTGAACCTGTGGCACCCATTAGTATCCCTATGGGCTGTTAGTATCCTGAAATCTCTAAAAGGTTCATCATCACTGTCAGTCTCATTTCTGCCACTCATGAACCCAGTGCTCTGGTGACAGGATTTTCTGCTCGAAGATACAGTGGTGCTCTTTCTTCAGACACATGTGAACTAGCATGTATCTCTAAAACAGTAGCTTCCCATCAAACTTAGCTGACAATACCAGGGCTCTGAAGCTCGAAGCACAAAGGTTCAGAGTCAAGACTTGTATCCTCCTTCTCTCCTCCTCATTCTCCTCCTCCTGCTCCTCCTCTTCTTCCACATCTTCCATCCCCAGGTTCCGCTGAAGTTTTACCAAGGGGTGTTCAGCACTGTACTCCAATGGTGTTGTGTCTTAGTCAACTTCTTATCACTGGGATGCAATACCTGACACCCACAATTTAAAGGAGTAAAGATTTATTTTAGCTCATGGTTTCAGTTAATGATTAGCAGGCTCTAAAGCAGAAAATTCGCAGCAGAAGGGAATAGCTGAGAAAGGCCTCAGCTACATCATGAAGGCCAGGAGGTAGACAGCAAGGCAGGAGTCAGGGAGGAAGACACAGGCCACATGCTAGCGACCAAACTCTTCTAACAGGCTCTACTTCCAACAGCATGTTGGGTATAGATTCACGTGTGAATTAATCCACTGAGGGAACAAGTACCCCATGATCGAAGCACCTTCTGCACTCCTGAGAATTCTGGGGACATTTTAGACCTAAACCACAATAGGCCCACAGTGCAGTAGACCTGGAAGCCCACCTCAAACTCAGGCACACAGAGTTTTGCCTTACTGCAGAGACTTCCCATGGATTTTTACTAAAATTACAATGGCCGCACCACTCCACAGGTGATTATGCTTGCTCTTCTGCATATTCAGTGTTCATAGACTATATCCTAGACCAGTGGTAGCGGATCTATGGTATATATGTTGTTTTCTTTTTAAGACACAAGATGTCAATGTATAAGTTTTTTAAAAATCTAAACTAAAACCTCAGTAGTGTTGGAACTTTGTGATAAATAAGTAGGTTTTAGGATGCAGTTTGGTCACTCATCTCTAAAAGGTTCGCCATGACTGTTAGACCATAATATCTATAGTCAGGAAACAGAATAGCACACATTCTAGAATGAAAACAATAAATCATCACTGTTTCCAAGTGCTCAAATGAAACAAAAACATCCTTTGCTGGGCTTGGTAGCACACACCTGAAGTTCCCTCCTTCAGAAGAGTGAGATTAAAAAGATCAGAACAAAAGCTAGAGACCAATGATAACAACATTGGGAGTGGCATTCCATCTCAAAAAGAGGGAAAAAGAGAAGGAACAGAAACAAACCTCCTAAACCCTACCCTTCATATAGCTCATTAATATACTGGTATTGGTTTTACCAATCTCAATTGCTAAGCAATACCTCCAACATACTATTGTATATAGCTGTCCCTGAACCCAGACCATCATGGGTTGGGGATCTTCAATAACCAGATGTTAAAAGCCAGCATCTTATTTAAGTGAGTCATGATTCCAAGAGAAACAGTAAACCAATTTTAATTTTATCGATTTTCTGTATACATTTTTACTCTTATTACTATAGTTTTGGCAAGGGAAAAAGTGTGCATGAAGAATTTTATTCAGTACCACAGTGTACAACCTTCACCTGACTACACGATTCTTGGAAATCAAATGGAATCCCAATTAACACACAAAACTTGAAATTCTGAAGTATGAGGTAAAACTGGCTTACTGAACTTCATATTTCTTAATAATAGTTTAAGGTACCTTCAGGCATTGAACCACTATAACAAATGTATTTATGAAAGAGCACATAGCAAAGTTCATATGTCTTTCGATTATGAAAGTATAATCCCAAATTACAGTCATATTTCAAATGCTCTGATTCCCCAGAACCTATAGATTCTATAGTCAAGCTCGATAAATACCTGTGTAGTTTTCAGCCTAGATTTCCACCCAATACTAATTAGCAGGTCTTCAGAAATGTGACCTGTGCTGCATATGTTTAACCAAAGTTGTCCATTATAAACCTCCTTTGCAAGGTAATTTCTCTATTCCCCAATCCTAGTTTCTCTTTTCTTTTGAAGTTCACACTTTACAATGTCTACTGTACATTTTGGATCTTATTTACTCTCAGCTTTTCACACTAGGGAGACAATACGACGTAATTTCTATTAGCAACAAATTTCACAGAGAGCTTCTCACGCACCATGAGTAAGTCTTACTGAAACGAAGGACCAGCCTCTGGCAGCAAACAGTCACAGTGGGAAGGAACATGAACCTGAATATACTACTCCACCAGGATGAGTAGAAATGCAGCTAATATCTTAGTCACCTGCGCCCTTCTATATCATCATAGTCATTTACTCTAAAAGGGCAACATGCAAAGCCAGTACACAATGCAAAGCAACCACCACACACAGCTTTAATAATAGCTCTACTTTCAAAGACTTGGCATTAGGATTTTATTTTTTATTTTTTTTTTTATTTTTTATTTTTTTGCGGTACTGGGGATCGAACTCAGGACCCTGCGCTTGCTAGGCAAGCGCTTATTCCACTGAGCTATATCCCCAGCCCCTGGCATTAGGATTGATCCTTCTTCTTCTAGAAATGAGCAGGCATTTTGGTGTCTACAATTTACAATGTCAATTATAATTGTTCCACCAAGTTTGACTCCACTGTACTAGATTTGTAGAGAGCAAAGTAAATTTCTATTCCTTACAAGCAGTAACAATCCAGATAAACTGTTTTAAAGCTTTTAAACCATGTAAGGCATTTGCACACAACGAAGCTATCCCTAGCAGCAAGGTTAGAGTCTACCTGCTTTCCCTCCTGACATATTCCCAAATTTCTTTATTTTCTGCTCAAATGGATGCATTCTTCTAGTCACCTCTGACTAGAAGAAATCTCAATAGGTTACCTTTTCTCTGGGAAATTCTACCCCTGATGAATGGCTTTTTGGCCCCTAATGCTCAGTTACAGGGAAAACTCTGGGATTCATTTTGATGATCTATCCATTGATTTTTAGAAGCAGTGTTCATTAGCAAAGTTTATATAACATAAAAATGGCTTCTAACATATTTCAGACTTTTTCCTCTGGTTTAGTTCTTACCAGAAAAAAAAGAACAAACTAATGGACTAAATGGAGATTTAGAAATCCAGTTGGAGCCAAATCTGAGAGATCTTTGAACTCTCATTAACTTTTCATCACTGCTGCTCTATTTTTAAAGCCCTTTTACTTTGTATTTTAAACTATAAAATAATACATTTTAAAAACATTCATGCATACGTAGTAGTCTAGAAGTTAGACATATTGAAAGAAAAACTGAGTTTACTCAGTGCTCAGAGAAGGGTTAATTTTTTCAAAAACCGCTACCTGGAGTCATAGGTAGCGTAGTACAATAGGGTAGGTATGCTAAGCTTGACAGCTCATGACTTCCTTGTGTTTCTCAATTAGAGAACAACGCTTGCACAGAAAGAACCTATAAAACCTCAGTTTTGATTTCCCCATCAGCAAATCTAAGTAAGAAGAAAAATAGGTAACCTCGGTCTTCTTAGTAACACCTGAAACATTTAATACAGTCTTGGTACTCACATCACAAAGACTGAGTATCCTATGTAGAGCAAGAGTAAAGCTAGGGAGGTCAGAAAGGCACACATTATTTTGTTCTACAGGTAACTTCTTCTTATCTTCGTTGTTTTCTTTTTTTAAACTCCTTCAGGAATTAAGGAGTGTTCAAATTTGGATATCAAAAACTGGAACTGCCAGGCATGGTGGAACAAGCCTGTAATTCCAGCATTGAGGAGGCTGAGGCAGGAGGACCACCTCCAGTTCAAGACCAGCTTGGAGTAGGCCACTCTTGGCCAGAGTGATTTCAAAGCCAGTCTGAACTACATAGGGAGACCCTGTCTCCAAAAAAGCAAAGCAAAACAAAATAGTAATAGTAATAATAATAATAATGTGCAGGGATGATTGTCAGCTTAGAATCTTCTAATCAGTGCTATGGTCTAGACCTAAACTGTCCCACAAAGCCTCACATGTTGAGAGATGGGACTTTCAGGAAGTGATTGGGTCATAAGGACACTATACTCATCCACTCATATATTTATAGCTAAATATGCTATTAGGGGGCCAGCCCTAGTCAGAAGAGGTAGTTCACGGAATGACCTGGAAGTATTCTTGTTCCTGGCTCCTCCTCATTTCTGGTTGCTGTGGATTGAACAGCTTTTCTCTGCCAGGCCTCCTAAAACGCCACTTCTGCCTTGGAGCCGTCCTACCGAGGACCAAACTCTGAAAACATGAGCCCAAATCAAACTTTCCTTCCTAAGCTGAGTGTGTTCAGTATTTCACCCCAGTGACAGGGAAGCTACTAATACACTCAGTATATATTTATGCTTAAAAACATAATCCAAGAAATAAGTTAAATTCCAATTTAAAGGCTTTCTTTGGACATAATGGAAACACATCACAAGAGTTGAGGTTTCATAACCAGGCAAGAGAAGAAAATTCAGTTTAATTTTAAAACTACACCTTTTTCTCTTAACAGTATATAATTGTACTCTCAGAGTAAAAGATCAGTTGCTTTCAATGGATTCTCAGGGAAAAAGTTGCTATTTCCTCTCTACTAAGGAGAAACATCCTCCCATAATTATAGAAAAACTGTGTATTAAGTTGCTTACTCAGGAAGTACCAATTCCTAATAAGATGCAGATAATTTATTTTCCTCCAGTCAGAAACAAAGACTAAACTCCCACCTCCTACAGCTTGCTTTCATCTATAGTTCTTCAGATCATAACTCCCTCAATAAGTGGCACTAAAGGACAATCCATTAATTTAGAAATGCTCCTCATGGCTCACTCTCATCTCAAGGTCCTCTTCCATCTAAGACAGATTAATTACTTTCTCTGGTAAAAAGCAAATGCAGGAAAAAAAAAGTGACCAAATGTGAAGGCATCTACCACGAGAGGAAAGCAATCTTCAGTGATTCTTACAGCAAGCTTTTCCACATCTACTGTGGTCATGAAACACCTGTATCCTACTTTTTACCAGTGATCCCAAAACATAGGGAATTTGTCTGAGTGGATGCATAAATAACCATACCTCTACAAATGCATCTGACTCCTGTGTTTAAATGTCTTCACAGAGCTGCAAGTTATAGGTTGGTAGACCCTAAAACAACATTACATTTAGACTACTATGTTTCTCCTTTATATACCTCTACAACATCATATTTATTTGTGTTATCCATAAATTTAAACAATCATGCAACTCAAAAAGGAGGCTGAAAAATGTTCTAATCCCAGTCTCTCATTTTCCAGAGTTACTGGTTTAGGGCTTGTGGTGGACTGACAATTGATGGTGAACTTATCACCCCAGCTGAGCTGAGTAAGTGTGGTGTGGGGGGGTGGGGGGCCCACCTGAGGGTCATTGCCAGCAGCATAGGAGGCAAAACTGGAGAAGAAGAAGTGAGCCTTTTGGGAGCTGGTAGAAGCTCTGAGGAGCTGTTGGTGCTTTTGCTGGCTTTCCTGATGAACTTGGCTGTTTTCATCCTCTGAGGAGCTCAGAACCTCGTTGGCACTGAGAATGACCTTGGTTCACTTTAGGGGAGCTCTGGTCCTCACTTTCAGTATTGCTTCCTGGCTCCAGAGGGGAAGATGGTGTGCTGCCAGTCTCTAGTAGAAGCGTGGTGCATTGGCATTCCTGATGGGAACTCAGCTGTCTTCATCAGAGGAGCTTGGGTCCTCACTATTGCTAAGGATAGCTGTGCTACCTTTCAGGGGGCGGAGGGGTTCTGGTTCTTACTTTTTGCATTGCTTTCTGGCTTCAGTATAGATCCTCAGCCTGCTACCATAGATCCTTCATCCCGCTAGCACAGACTTTCTAGATTCCACTACTGACCTTTGGGCCTTCGCAGCGCAGATCCGTGAAACACTGCCTGAGACATTGTCATGGACCCTAGGCCTGCAGTTAGATTCATGGGAGGCATTGTTATGAGCTCTAGGTCTTCAGCTGGACTCATGCAGGACATTTCCATGGGATCTATGTCCTCGGCTGGATTCTCTAGTCTTTAGTGTGTGGACAGATTTCCTGTACTCTCTTGTACATAATTCTTTGGATGACTATTATAAATAATCTTATAAAATATGTGTCCTGTATTACACTGTTTCCCCTTGCAACAAACCCCATACCACAACAGGGCTCATAATAGCACATAGGATACTAGGAATATTACAAATGAAGAGTACTGTGACCTTATCTCAGTTATGAGCTTCTGCTTTCCTTCTTACTAGAAAAAGTATATCCACTTGATTCGATAGTATATTTAGCCATCAACATCAGAGATGAGAAAATACTACTTGTTTTAAAACCCTTGAATAAACAAAAATATGATTTGTTGTTGCCTTCTTTATGGTTTCCAAATTGTCAAAATATTTGCCTTTCAAATATATTATCCCAAATAAAGATAACTTTCATTTCAAATACCATTGGTACTAGAAGGTTGACCATAAAGACCAAAAGCTACTCAAATCACAGACACACCATCCTACCACTGTTTTATGACCATGAACACCCACAAAGAAAGTGGGAAATCAGAGATTCACAAAATTGAAAGAAGAACTTTGAGAAAACAGAAAAGTGAGATCAGGTCAGGGAGAAGGGAAATCAAGGATAAGAGCCCTTAGCTTGGTATTCAGGTCAGAAATAAATTGGTTTCTTGACTGACAGAGTAAGGAGACTTTATAGCTACACTGTTGGGAGGACAGGCAGGCTTGGAAAAGAGGAGGTGGTAAGACTACAATTTTTATCCACTGGGAATAATTACTTTTCTCACACATGGGAAGGAGGAATTTGGTTATTTGCAAACTTTCCATCTTTTCAACCACCTTTGAGCTGGGTATTTCTATCCCATTTCTTGTTTGTCTTCATAGGCCATTTCTACGACCAAAGTTATGCTGACCAAACTAATCATGTAGTTTCTAGAAATACATGTATACTCCTATCTTCTGACCTGCAGTCCTCTCTCTCTTCTAAATCTTTATCCCCAGCAAACAGAGGACAGAGGAAACCAAGTGAACACTGGGTGTAGAGAGATCTGAGCATAAACCTGGCTCTGTCTCTTACTCCTACATGAACTCTGATAAACACTTTCTCTCTCTGAGCCCAGTTTCCACATCTGTAAATTAACCATGATAATTACATACCAGGCAGGGTTGTAGTATGAATTACAGGTTATACTACATAAAGCCGCTTAAATGAATACCTGTAGACTAAATACAAGTATAGATAAACATTAGTAATTACTGTGATAACTCCAACCTGAGATTTTAGACCACATATGCACCTTTGCAAACACAGCCCAGAGTGTCAGATTTGAGAGCATTACATTGGATGTCTTCAAGTCTATACTGAAACTTATTACTCCAGATGTTATATCTTTCATTACCGATTGGGCTGAACTCTGACACCAAACTTCCAATTACATCTTCTTGGTGCTTTTGAGCTTTCTAATTTCTTAAATAAAAATTATCACCCCAAATACACACTTGATGTCTCATAAAGTGATTTCCAAATCAATCTGACCATTATCAAGTAGAAATTTTCTTAAGCTACAAACTTCATTAGTAAGATTCAAGGTATAATTTTAATGGTATATGAGGTTTTGGAAACACTATATTGTATGATCTCAGATCTTTCCCTCTGCAAAGAAACATATGCAATCTAGAAATTACCTGCTCCACTTCTAATTAGCAACACCTGCTCTGTGAACACAAACTCCTTCCTCTGGTTTCTTCAGATGATAGTCAATCCCACCCAATAGTCTCACCAAAAACAAAGCACACCCAGGATACAGGTAAACTCCATAAGCACCAAAGCCTCCCTATTAGTGCAGAATATTTTCTATAAACAGCTTT
This sequence comes from Dinomys branickii, assembly GCA_004027595.1. Taxonomy (NCBI): domain Eukaryota; kingdom Metazoa; phylum Chordata; class Mammalia; order Rodentia; family Dinomyidae; genus Dinomys; species Dinomys branickii. Next base: position 145,973 of record PVLD010002203.1, read on the forward strand.
GTTCTATATTATTATTCCATCTCATTTGGGAATTTCCACAGGCATAAAGCCTCCCCAAACACCAAGAGCTGCACTTGTGTATCACTGAAACTTAATTATTAACAAGCCAGAGCGCCCTCTCCAAGACTTTTCTTTCATCAGCAGATCTTGCAAAGATAATCCTGAGTTATGGCCTAAGGAGAACAAGTAAGGCACCAAAACTCAGGCTCATTCCTTTGCCCATGATCTCCCACATGCCACAATACTTGAGCACTATGGAAAACACAAATCTGTTTCAATGCATGGCTGGCACACATCATCATTTCTAGCATCTCAGAACCATGAGCTACGCAATGTATGTTACAAATTTCCCTATTCTGTTTGTCCTAATTATGAAGCCCTCTCTCTACAAACCATCTCAATTATTATGAAGACATTAGTTTACCTTAAGCACCAGTCATCCAGCATGGAGCTTTGCTGTACACAGAACATCTGACTGAAAGGGTATTGTGATGAAGTTTTAAATCCTAATAAAAAGCACCAAGACTAGGGTTATATTCATTTAGAAATAAGTACACAGTTCTGCGGAGCAGCCACTTCTGCATCCCACCAAGGCTATCTTCTCCACCTGTTCAGAAGAACTACAGAGCAATAGGCGCCTGAGAAGGCCATAGCAATGAAAAAACTCAAACTTCCTCACCTGTCTGAGTCCCTTCGGCATTTTCTTTCTCTTCCCAAGGTGCTGGCAGAGATTGCGGTCATTTTCTCGATCTGAACTGTAGTGGTGTGGATGGCTGAGCCTGCTCTTCTTTGAATGAAAAGACAAGCCATTGGTAAGTGCTTCTCGTTTCTTCTTACTCAGGGGAGTCTGCCCTTTCTCCACACGTTCCTGAGGCTTAAGTGCTACATCTTTCTGTAGAAGAGAAGGAAAGAGAAGCGGTGAGTTACACAGGTATGTAGAGTCACACAGTGAAGTAGTATTTGTAAAAAGGGGGGAGAGAGAGGAAAAAGGGATATAATATTTATTTGAATCATTAAGGGCACCACAGATATATCCTATCTATTCTTATTAGGCAGAAAATTCAAAAAGCACAAAATAACTGTCCATTCAAAGTGATTTCACTTGTCCCTGGGATAGTGACTTGATTCAGTGCTAGGTTCATCACACGAAATTCCCACAGAAAGCGCAATACACTTACTTTCCAAATTATTACATCAATTACTATATGTTCCCCCCAAAAAGTACTAAGTACACGCTGGATTCACAAGAAAATGCACAAGACTGAATGTAGCAGAGCCAGGTGGATGTGAGCCAGCAAGAAAGAAACTGTCAATTCACATGATTAAAGTGCTGCCTTCACGCGTTATACTTTTAGCACAGTACTCTGAGTATCCTTAATTTCCACCTTCTTTGCAAAATGTAATGACAGTATTATCACCAAGACCAACAGCAAGAACTTTCATTTATTCTTGTGTGTGGGTAGAAATGGGGGATAGATAGGAGATGGGTAATCAATGTCCTAGAATGGGGAGCCACACTTGTAGGCAACCCTGAGCCCATGTACAAAATGGATTCACGGAACATCAAATAACCTGATCTGTCAATGGAACTCTGAGAAATACTCTACACACTAAATACTAAAATGAAAATATTTGGCCTTGCATCATGTATAAATGAAAGGATATGATCCTTTTCAGACAGAAAATGCTCCTTCATCTAGCTTTACTCTCAGTGTCTGCCATCGTAATGGTACATTTAAAAATGAAATAAATTAAAATTTCCCATTACTTATCTTTCTGCAAATACTTTTTCTTTCATATCCAGTATTTTCAAGGTAATCATGTACTCTGCTGCTTTACCACACCCAAGCACTCACCACCTGACATACACAATGCTCCTCAACAACTTTCCTCAAATCAGTCATGCTTCTTAGCTTGAGACCTAGGTCCTTGCAAATGCCTGAGTATTGTAATGTCTCCATATTTACATATTGAAAGTTGTACCCCCCAATGTGATACAATTACAAGGAGGGAACTTTGGGCATGGTTTGATTATGATGGGAACCCGTCAAGAGTGAGATCAGTCCTCTTATAAAAACGAAACCTAAGCAGTTTGCTTGTTCCTTCCAAAATGACAAAAACAGCTAAGAGAGAATCTCTGAGGAAGCAGCCCTCACTGGATGCTGACTCTGCTGGCCCTTTAATCTGAAACTTGTTAGCCTCCAATCCTGGGAGAAACAAATGTTTCCTTCTTTGTAAGTGACCTGATTTACATTATTTTATTAAAATAACCTGAATGGGCTCAGACAGGCCTTATACTCTTTAACCTCACCTTCCACATTCTTCCTTTCCTATTACAAGGACTCAGAACTGCTGCCTACTCAGGGAGACCCTTCTTTTATTGCAAAGCACTCTGTTCTCAGGTCTTTACTCAACAAATATTATACTCAACATAATGCCAAGAATAAACTTAATACTGACCTATATAGATGCTGGGAAGACAACTGTATGAAGAAAATTTCCTACCTTTAGAGGTCCTAGGATTTAAGGAAAAAATGCTAATCAAATCATTCAAATATATAGTATGAGCAAACTGACTAACCAGCTCTAAAGGAAAAATAAAGGGTGCTAAAACTGAGGAAAATAATGTACATCAGAGCAGAGTATTAGGGCTGAAGAAATACCTCTTATTTGATCTAGATCTGAAAGGTTGAGCAGAGAAAACAGCTTGTGCACAGGCCTTGTGCAGCAGCCTTGTGCAACTGGCAGTGTAATCCCTCAAAAGAAAGTGAAAGAGGGACAAGATTAGGCAGCTAATGCCAATAACTCCAGTGTTTCACATAATAACTGTCTCATATAAGTCAAGCAAATAGTAAGTGATCAATATATGCTTGCTAAATACATAAATAAAAGTGAAAATGAGCTAAAACACCAAAGCCAATAAAATGTAGTAATGATAAAGCATAAGAGTGATTTCTAAAATATTTTAAATACCACCAATAAACATCATAGCAAGCTAGAAATGCTGATAATGGCAGGAAACCAATGTACTTAGCAGGCCCTGCAAGCATACAAGAAGGATCGCAGAAACAGCAAGAAATCCCAAAAGGGGGAAAGATCCATCCTTGGACCAAGAAAATATCCATGATAATAGACTTAATAATATCAAAGATAGAAGTTCTGTAAGGTCACTGAGTGGCTCTGGGTCTCACTTCTAGCTGCTATCATTGTAGATGATTTTCCCTCCACTAGGAGGGTCATTCTGAGGCAAAGAGGATGTGGTAAGAAGTGGTGAAGGGAAAAGATAACCTGAGGTCAAAGCAAGTGCAAAGGCCACTGATTCCCAGCCCCAGACTTTTGCACACTATGGCTAACATGTAAAGGTTGATTAAACGTATGCTGAGGTGAATTCCTGTGTCCACTATCCACTACCTTGATTAGCTGTCATATATCTGTTCAAATAAAAAATGTTCAATGTTTACAGTCACATTTAAATAAAATAGCTGTCATGAAAAGACACTCAGGAATAATGGCAACACTAGCAGAAGAAACCAGGTGAGTTCCATCTGAGTTGCTTCTATATAATATGAAATATCTGTACTACTTTCTAAAGGTAATACAAAAGACTATGTATAGGGTAAAGGAAACACTTGCTTTGTCCTACAACCCACCTACTGTTCAACACCAGAGATGCAGAGTATTCGATTAATAAACAACCAGAATTTAGTATTAACTGTACTTTTAAAAAAATTATGCCATTGTCTTTAGAGATCAAATCTTTCATACTGCAGGTACCTCCAAAGTATACTGAAAATTGTGTGCCACTCCATACAAATGTGAATTAATATTTATGAGAGTATGTTATAATATTTCCAAATCCATTTTATTTTCATGTAGCATATTAATCAAGGCATTCTCACTGCACTGCAGAATAACTACACAGAGCAAATGGACCCCATGCAGTGACATTAGCTTGTAAGAGACCTGCTGAAGTCTTAGCAACAGTAGTATAATCATCTTGGCTCCAATTAATATTAAAATTTTCCACTGGAGTGGGAGTAGACCAGAGGATATATAGAGGTGGTGACTTAATAGGGAAGAGAAAATAGAGATTTGAAAAAGTTTTTATTATATAAGAAGTTTATATTTTCAAAGAGTAAAGATTAACCTTTTAAAAGGTGTATCTTCATTTATAAATTGCTGTACAAATCCTTTGTTACAAACTTGAATAAACCAGGCCATTGCTCATTTCCATTATCAAAATGTATTGACTATTCACTATGTATAAAATAAAGCAATCATTTAACTATTCGTGGACAGTTTTGGAGAAAAAAATGACTGAAATGCCTCACTATAAACAATAAGAATCAAACACAAAAGGATTCATTATAATCACCTTATCAACATTAGGAAAAGTTCCATGACTGCATACATGTGTATGTGTACACACACACACACACACACTTGTATACACCTAACACAAAGCAAATAGTAATTTAAGAATATCCTTAAAGAAACTCTGCCGTTCTCTATAGTAACACTTCTACAATATGGTGAGAAAATTTATGTAATTTATGAAAATTTATTAAAATAACCTTTTTGGATCATTGAATAGCAATTTGCAAAGGCCTGTTATTTCATTATTCTACCATGATCTAGGTAGGTGAGTGGTTCCTAATGAAAGTTGTCCATCAAAACTACCTGCAGGGTTCTTTTTGAGACAAGGTCTTGGAATGTAGCCCAGGCTGGCCTCAAACACATGTAGACCATCCTGCCTCAACTTCCTGAGTGCTAGGATTACAGGTGTGCGCCACCACACCTGGCTACCTATAGGGCTTTCTTGAAAATAGGATGACTATACCCTATATTCTGAAAGGAAAGCATTTAGTAAATTAATGGAGGGTAGCAGAATATGCCACCAGAATATGTACCACTTGGCATAACAATTATCTTAAACTAAAAACCCTTGAAAAACAACAAATACAAGAGGGATGCACTGCCTTCCAGACACCATGAGAAAAGAAACTTTACCACCACAGCCAGGGAGAAAAGAAACTCCCATGTAAAAGATGATCTCTCCCTATAGCAGAAGAGAAACTGTCTTGTTATCAGAGATAGGGTGTCTTGGCCTTGGGAAAAATTGTGTACAGAAAGATCCTGTTAAAAAAGCTCTTGCGCTACCTTTCTCCCTACATTTTATTTTACTTCCCCACAACTGCCACTTCTAAACAAGAATTTTGGTTTTACTGCTTTTTCAGGTCTTTATTTTCCATTGGGGGCTCTCACACATACGTAAAAAATGTATGTTTTTCTCTTTTTATTATGCTTTAGATCAATTTAATTTTCCTTCCTACCCAGATATCCTAAGACAGTAGAGATGAAAATCTGCCTTGCTACACAAGTATTGGTAGAGAAAGGGTTTGATTGCAAAAGGGTTGGAAAAACATCCAGTAAACTTCACGATGGCATTCATGTAAAAATCAAAGAAGCAGGAAAAACAGCCAATCAGCCGCCAGCTGAAGGCTGCAATAAACAGGGTAAGCATAAGCATACTAGCCTTTCACAACAGATGGGAATGGGTTTCATGAGTAGCTTAAGTTTTGTGATTTTCAGGTCACTGGTAATAGGAGGGCAGCACATCCACTGAGAGGTTCAAAGACTGAAGCACCAAAGCAATTTCCTTCAACACCAGCCATCTTCCAAAGCAGTGATCTTGCTCTTGACTTTCCCTTCTCTCAAATTAAAATCTTCCACCAAAGACTTCCTCCACACTCTTGAATTTCAAAATAAGATGGTGTAGTGTTGTACAAACTAAGGGGGAGCAACAAATTGCAGATGAAACACTGCGTAGGCTGCAGGGCTCCATTTGCTGATTACAGATAAAGCCAGAGACAATAGAAAATGAGGGCACAATTTGCTTGCCATGCATGAAATGAGTTTTAGAAAGAATATCCATCTGATTTTTTCAACCAAACTAATCTGTAAGCAGCCATCACTTACAAAGCATCTGTGCTATATGTCTCTGCACGTGCCTGTGTGTGTGTGTGTGTGTGTGTGTGTGTGCATGTGTGTGAGAGAGAGAGAGACAGAGAGAGAGAGAGAGAGAGACAGAGAGAGAGAGAGACAGAGAGAGAGAGAGAAAGAAAGAGAAAGAGAGGGACACAATTTAAACGGATCATCTATTAGTTATTTGATCTTAAGGACTTACAATGAAAATAACAAGCCATGAAAAGAAGAAAAAGTGCTTTATCGGTCAACATCAAATGACACTTATGATTGTGTGCTGTATTTTAGTATGTCAAGTCTTTTGTTGCTTTACTATACAACATTTGTGCGTATTTCATTGATTTCATCAATGCCTCAGTGCCAAAAAAAGTGCAACTGTCTATTATGATAAGCAATGAAGCCAGCAATACAGCTCAGCCAGTGCAGTGCCTGCCTGGCAAGCATGAGGTCCTGAGTTCAATTCCTGGTACCAAAATGAAGGCAGGCAGGCAGGCAGGCAGGCAGGCAGGTAGGCTAAATGAAAACTTAGAAAACATCCAACTTTGTTATAACTCAGCTCTATATGGCTATGGTCACATTGGTCCTCCACTTTGACTTTTGAGCAAACTGACTTATGAACAGATTTCTGAGACCTAAACTTACTAATAAGTGGCAGAGACTATGTGTAGCAATTTATAAACAAATTTATAAAATTCCCAGTACTGAAAATTAATCTCAAATATTAACACCTTTTTAAAAAACTCAATATATATACCTACTATATGTCATACGCTTTGGGCTTTTGTTCTAAATATCTAAATGGATTCCCAAAACTGAGGCAACTCAACTGGGAGAGCAGACAAATCAATGAACTACTATAGTGTTGGGTTGGGTATGGAGCAAATAGTGTTCTCTGTGCTGCCATCTTTCACACCAAATTAAAACTGCATCCCTGCATTGGCATAAAGATAGGAACACAGATCAGTGTGACAGGAAAAAGTGTGCAGAAAGAGACCACATACAGGCAGACTTGATTTGAAGGAAATGCAATTCTATGGAGCAAGAGCCATCTTACAAATGGTGATGGAACAAGTAACCATATGTAAAATAAGTTAATTTTAATCCATAGTTCAATCTAAATAGAACAATTAACACAATATAATATCACCTAAATATAAAGTCCAAAACTATAAAACTTCTGGAAGAAAACTCTTGTAACCTTGGGTTACACAAAGATTTCTTAAATATGATACCCAAAACATGATCCATAAAGGAACTGACAAATTATCTTCCATCAAATATTAAAACTTCTCTTCAAAAGAAACTTTAAAAGTGAAAACAAGCCACATTATAGAAAAAATATTTCCAAAATGTTTTTCTGATGAAAGGTGGTAGACAGAATATATTAAAAATTCTCAAAATGCAATTTTTAAAGTTGGCAAGATCTGAACAAGTACTTCACTAAATAAAATATAGATGGCAATGGAAACATGGGAAAGTGCATAACATCAAGTCATTAGACTCGAGTAATTTAAAACCACAGTGAGATACATTTATCGAAATGGCCATAAGTAACAAGAATGATCATACCACATATGGGCAAGAGTACGGAGGAACTCTAATATACTACTGGGTAGGAGTGTAAAATAGTACAACCACCTTACAAAAAGTATGACAGCTTCTGTAAAAGTTCAAAGTAAGCTGGGCCTGATGGTCATGCATAGGGTATTGGGATATAGCTCAGTATAGCACAGAAGCCCTGTATTCAACCCCCACACAAAAAAAGTTCAGTGTAGCCAGTGCTGTGGTACACATCCATACCCAGCTTCTTGGGAGGCTGAGGCAGGAGATGACAAGTTTAAGACCAACCTGAGCAACATAGCAAGACACAGCTTCGGACAAAATGAAAAGGGCTAGAGATGTTGCCCAGTAGTAGAACACCTGCCAAGCAAGAGTTCAATCAACATTAACACACACCCAAAACATTTTTTTCCAAAGTACACTACCAATGATCCATCCTTTCTATCCTTAGGGTGTATGGAGAAATAAAAACTTTGTCCAAATAAAAGCATGCATATGAATGCTCATGATGAGATATGTAATAAGCATGAACCTGGAAGGCCAAATGTATACCAATAGGTAAAATGATTAATAAACTGGTATATAACCATTCAGTAAATACCAGAGTAAGAAAAAGGAGTAACCTAGTTATACATATTGCAATGGAAGAAAATCTCAAAATAATTACACCAAACAGACAAAAAAAATACATTCTATGTAGTTCTTGGAAATATACAAAAACCAGTAGTGATAGCAGATTAGTCACTGTCTGAGAGGGACATGGAAATGGCATTACACACAGACAAAGGAAACTTTGAGGACAGTGGACATGTTCATAGTCTTGGTTTTGTCAATGCTTTATACACAGGTCAAAATTTGTAAAATTGCACACTTTGAATTTACGTGGATCGATAGTATGTCAATTCTATCTCAGAAAAGCTGTTTTTTAAAAGTGGCAACCTTGCCATCATGATCAACTGGTATATCATTTTACTAATAACCTATTACATTCAATGTCCATGGAAAGGAAAGCATAGTTCAGGTTCCTGAAACAAATGAGCAGCCACATGCTAGGAAGGTAAGCTTAGGACAAATGTGGCCGTGAAACCTCAGCTGAAGACAACTCAGCCGTGAACACAAGGTCTCAGTCAGGAGAAGGAGGTCTCAACACTCACAGCATCATCAGTGACAAGGGGGTCACACCATGCTCTTGGTTTATGTCTAAACAATCAGTTCTCTAAGTCTTCCTCTGTAAAGTGTTGTGTTTCTTCTTGGTACCCTGATATCTATTTGGCCACTTCCCTTTCTCTATAACTGCATTAATCAGAAAGCAAACAAAACAAATATTAATACATCATTAGTGCTCCCAAATGTAAAAACAAACTGAGGGCCCTTGTTGAAATATATGTGACCAAAAAACAAACTGCTGGACATGGTGGCACACCTCTGTAATCCTAGCCCTCAGGAGGCTGAGGCAGGAGGATTGTTGTAGGTTCGAGGCCAGCCTGGGCTACAAAGTGAGTTAAGACCAGCCTGAACTGCATAGTGAGACCCTGTCTCAAAAAGACAAAAAAAAAAAGAGAGATACATAGGTGATACATGATACACTCTGGGAAATCCAAACAGGGAAAGAAAAAGGTAAAAAATAGATAAAGTACAGGTAAATTCAGTATATAAAACACCTGTCAAACGTGTAGTGCCATTATCAGGAAAAGGGAGGAAAAAACAGCACTCTAGTACTGAGAAGCTCTCCTAAGCTCAGTTATAGCATGAGAACACAGCTACCAGCTTAAGTGAGATTTCTGCACACTCTATGAATTGAAAACATCCCAGCAGTCTCCCATGCCTATAGATAATTGAGAGTTGGCTGCTGTTAGACCTTAACGCGCTCAAAGTGGTTGAGTCCCTGGCAACCAGATGCTATTGCTTAAAACAGTTTAGGCTCTCAGCCCTGAAGGATTCCTTAAATTGGATTACAGTCCCTCCAGATAATCTGAGAAATACAGCATGACGAAAAAGAAACCTTAAAAAATTAACTCCTCTATAACAAGCAACATTCTGAAAGCTGAGTACAGCATGACTGAGGCAGAAAATCTTATCAGTGAGGGCTTAAGGGCAATAACCGTACACAAAGGGCAAGTCGAAAAGGGCAGGGGAACCACATACCAGAAGAGAGTTTAATGCACGCCATTAGAGAAAGGGTGCACCACGTGATTTTCAGGACTCTCTGAGGGTGGAAGCCAGGTTGCTAACCGAACACAGAAAGTAAAATATTCTAATCAGTATCACTTTCTTACTCTAATCCACTAAGACTACATACACATTTGAGAGAATGTCTAACTTTAATGATATTCCTTATAATGACCCATTATTTTTTCCATTTACAAATATTAGTTTTAAAGGATCTGAGTAGACATGTTTTCAAAAAAACATACAAATGGCCAAGAGACACATGAAAAGGTGTTCAACTGCACTAATCATCAGGGATATACAAATCAAAACCACAAGAGAGGAGACTGCACCTGGTAGGGCGAGTGCTGATTAGCATGAGGAGCAAAGGGGATCCAGGGGACACTGTTGATAAGAGTGTGAACTGGAATACCTATTACTTCCTCCTTGACAAGGCATTTTATATAAAAGATGACAGAAGTGTTAATTTAATTATTATAGCAGAAAGAGTAATTGGGTCTTCCTAGTAGCTCTCAGAATTGCCTCCAGAACATCAGTGACTACAACTTGTCATTTTTCACATTTCCTAGTAAACACCAGAGTACAAGGCACTAAATACAAGGCTGCTACTGAAAGCATGAATTAGAGAAATGGAGTGTCTCTTTCACTGTAATGGTTGTTCTACCGTAGTACAAATTGTACGAATCCATCTCACTTCCTCTTCTAGATTTCTGTGCAAGAACTTTCAGACCTATCTAACTACATTCATATATATATATATATATATATATATATATATATATATATATATAATCTGGTGAAACCGTTAGTGTTCTCATATAAAAGGCCTCTACAGATGACTAAATAGATAACATAAACTGCCTTATTAAATACAAGAGAAGCAAAATGTTTAGTCTTGCCACTATCTTTGAGATCTGATATCAACGCCATTTACCAGGTCTTAATACCTCCCTATTTATAAAAAAAAATCAGGAGAGGCAAATGCTATTATCCTGATATTCCAGACAAGACCTTGATTAGCCAGCAAAAGTCTCCTCACAGCCTCACATTTGGTCAGATTAGTAATATGGCATACATTTTCCTTTTTTACACTACCTTGTTCTCTTTCCCAGGTACCTGCATACTACCACACTTTCATTTTAAATAACCAGTATCTGTAGAAGTCAGCAATTAGCTCAGTGATATTCTTATCGTTACTGTGACATGTACTGAATGGTTGTTTCCCTGTCTGCGAGGAGTCACGAAAGACAGGAAGTCCAGCTTTTATTGGATCCTTTGCTCTCAGTTTGCATTACCATTCTGAGAAGAAAAATAGAGAAGATGACATATATATCAGGGATATAACATAAAATGCAGTGATTTGGTCTTATATGAATCTTTAATTACTTTTTTAAAAAATGCAGTGAAACCATTTATTTGACTTTTCTAGCAAAGAGAAATGAAATTAACTACAGCTGAAGGCAAAATACCAGGAGTGGGGGCCACGGAGAGAGCTCCATTGCCTTCCACCGTGCCATTCCCGTTCTGACCCTCACTGTTTCCCTTCATCTTCCCAAGAAGAAAAGGGTAAGTGTCTGATAAGACCACCAATAGCGCCTTCTACCTCTAGGCAAACTGGCATTTATCAACAGACAGAAGCATCGTGTCACTTGACTTTGGTCAGCTTGATTGTGCTGTCCTAAAAACAGAAATGATGGCTTCAAAAAAAGAACCACCTCTCTGAAAGCCAATGTAAGAAAACAAAAAGTGTCTGTCTGCCTTTGTCTCTGACACTGTCTCTCTCTTTCCATCTCTCCTATCCCCAGGGAGGTGGGGTTTCACTCACCCCCTCAGTAGACCAAAAAAAAAAAAAAAACCCAAAGTAATTTGATGTTTAGGACTACTCCAAGACAGGAAAAAGCAATGACTAGAAAAGCATGTGCTAGACAGGCTCTGAGTATAAATGTAGTTTTACATATTACACTAACAGTATACAAGATATGTAGACAGGAAACAGTCCCTTTACGGCACAGGTTTTTCAAGTGGTTCTTTGGGTTTCCAGAGAACTTTGAAATAATTACTAGTTAAGTAATATTCTGTACCTTTCTCCAACTTTACAGAACTGCAGGCAGAGTGAGCCAGAGAAGCAACAGGAACATATAGGAGTATATCTCATCCTATTCCATGAACAAGTGTTACAGACATTCTGAAACTAATTTTAATTGACTTCTAAAGGACAAAGACCAATCTATCTCAATATCCATACATTTAAGGCCCTGTATCAGATGATCTCTTAGGTTCCTTCAACTTCTCTTAAGTTATTATATGGGAAGCTATTTATCACATGGAGAACACTCAAGAAAAGTACCTTGTAATTCATGAATTCAGCAAGTCTTGTTTTAGATCATATTTTCAGGGCTAGAGATATAGCTCAGTGGAATAAGCGCTTGCCTAGCAAGTGCAGGGTCCTGAGTTCGAATCCCAGTACCGCAAAAAAAAACCAAACAAACAAATAGATCATATTTTCATGCCCTTTTAACATCTCAGTGAGGTGTCTTATATATGCATATCCTTTGCATTCTTTTGTCTTAGCTAGGTTGTGAGAAATAGATACGGATTTACTGAAGTCAGACCATTTCTAAATATAAAGCAAAGACTAATTTATGATTCTTCATAACCACTAATATTTGGATAGCTACTCAAAGTTCAAAAATGATGTCTCTTAAAATCATCATCTTGTTGCTTTCCTAGCAACTCAAGTAGGCAACATTATGTTCATATTGTAAGTGAAAAGGCTAAGGCCTGGTAAATAACTGATGCCTCAAAGTCAGACCATCAACAACTGACAACCTACCTAGAATTCCCAAAGTTTTAATCCTAAGCATCAGGGCTATATTCTTCTATGAGAAGCTTTAAATAATAGTTTAATACTGTTTCATTATAAACTCCTTCTGTGTACCTCTCCTTCCTCTCAAAAGCATAGTAAAACCCTAACCTAACCCTAACCCTCTTGTATTAAATGTCTGAACTTTTTCTAAAGGATTCAAGTCAGCAGAAATCTGCGAAATAAAAATTTTTTAAGTCAGAAAAATCTACAGAAATAAAAGCTAGGGATTTCTTCTAAAATTGACAATCTACACTATTTAATTTCAGGGTAAAAAGCTCAGAATGATATTTTTCTGAACTGAAAAAAAAAAAAGACAATGTAGGAATGCTTCAGATATTCTGTCAGTGTAACTCAAATAAATATTAATGTATAATGGTAGAATCTGTAAATGCCTACAAATGAAAAAGCTGAAAATTCTGCATAGCACATATTGCAAAAGGCCTTATAACAGGGTTAAAAGGAGACACATACAAAGATTTCACTGAAAGTTCTCCAAGTCCTGGAGCTTTTTCACAGGGCTCTATCCTAAGACTCTGCGCATGCCCCTCCTCCCTCTCTCTCCCTCCATCCTTTAGTTCTCTATTTCAGGACTTATCCAGGCAGAATTTTCTTCCTTCAACATCATATGAGTAAAAATGAAACTTAAATTGCACTATCCTGCAGGGTTGCAGATACAGAAAAGTGCTTAATATGTATACAGTGATCTGAGACACAGACCAAATAAACTTCTCAAGCTATCTCTCCAGTGAATGAAGTACACTCTATGATCATGGAGAAGGAAGAGACTGTCCTTTCATTTGGCTATTATAATGACTTGGGAGATGGAACTGTCAATTTGCATAAGGAAATTAGACACTAACATGGAGCCAATTAGGTTATGCAACAATGTCTATAATTTTTACCCAGTTTTTTGAATGAGCCATAGCCTTGTCTCTCTACCGAGGTTTCCTATAGATAGTTTTAGTGAAGTTTAGGTACTTATTGGTTCTATCAGATTTGATAATGGAATCAATATCTCCGTTCAAAAGCTCTGGGTTAATGGTAAAGTTTATTAAACTGCAGGCAATCATTCAGAAAAGATCAATAGAGACATGATTACAGGGTAACCAGAGGATTAAACACAAGATTTATCACAAAATTAAACTGAATTAAATGTTCTCTGATAGCATTTGAAATACTGTCGATACTGTTAACTCATAGTCTATGCTTTCTGTGTTTACCTATTAGGCAATAGGGATATCTAGTTTGAGAAGATAACTATTATGTAAAAACACAAGCCAAAAGGATTTGCTGGAAGCACTGAGAATCTCTTCTGAACATGTTCACCCACTGTTAAGTGCTAGCATTGTAATTTATCTTTAAGAGCTGTCCACTGTGAACTCAGCAGTTTTGAGTTACTTACTAACTATATATGCAATTTTGTCCATCCATAAAGCATGTCTTATACCTCATTATTAGCATATAGCTTATAAAATGTGTCCACTTTAGAGTACATACTCTAAATAGTTTCATTTTGTTTTCTCACACAGAAACATATGCTATGACACTGGCCCTTGATTCTATGAGTAGAATATTTCTGGAAGACATCATCTGGAGATAGGAAAATCAACCCTTTCCCATCCTGGAAGGATTTACTGACGCCACCACAAGCTCAGCAAATCATACTCATAAAGGTGAAACCCCCGTCACAGCTTGACAGGTAACCATTCACTAAACTGACCGGCAACAGCATATATACAGATAATCGGTAGGGGAGTCAATACACACGATGGCTGTTAAAGCTGACATCCACCACTGTGAGCAAGAATAGCTCTGCAGGACTCGAAGTGATAAAGGCCAGGCCTGCTCTGTGAGGCTGGGAGGGTATGTACTTGATCATGTAAGTTTCTCAGGAAGTCAGCTGAGCCCTTGGTAACCTGCAAATTGAATGGCAGCATGTTTAAGGGAGACTGTTTCCTTCCTATGTGCAGTTTCTATCTTGTTGCTGGTACACTCTATCCTGCAGATGACATAGACCCTGCTCTACTCTGCTGTTATGATCAGGAGGACCGGATGATTTCAGCAGTAACCCAATGTGACAGCTATGTTGTCCAGAGGGGAAGAGCTAGGCTGCAAACAAGATGCTGAGACCGATACAACGCTGCACCTTTATCATTGCCTTGTCAGCACACTGATACACACCCGAGCCACCACCTTCCCTCTCAGCAGTCATCCACCTTACAACACCACTGAGGGCTATGGATAGCCCCGAATATTTCCCAGTTCCTCAAGGAGTGAAAGTGTCATCTTACCTGCTAAAGTAAAGAACTCTGAAATGTACCCCAGAAGCTGAGACTGCCTTGAAGTACAAAAAGACAAAGCTTCTTACATTCAGATTCTTTTATTGATAGAGATCCCATCACTTTCCTAGATTATTGCCCTCAACAGACACTTCATTCCAAGAAAACTGACTACCTCACTGCTACCCATATTTTGCTCTTTTCCAATTTCTTCCTCTGTCTTTGTTCAGCTGAGTACTACCATAAGCAGGTGTTTTCGTGGCTGTTTTATCTGGAGCCTAGAATTTTCATTGCCACTTCATGGTTTTATGGCCTTGAGCAAAACTCCAAGCCTTCCTACACCATATCTTTACCTGGAATAATGGGATAGAGTTGTATCTTTAGTGAAATCTTTGCAAAGTGCCTAGGGCATTTCTTGGCATGAAGTAGAGAGTAACTAAATGACAAATAAATGACAAATGAGGAATTCCTCTAACATGATCATGTTCACAGGCATTAAAAAGAGAAACTGTTAGTCATTGCAAACATTATGCTTTGCATTGGAAGATTAGTGGTGGGATCTCTCTCTCTCTATCTCTGTCTCCAAGACTGTTAACTGACATTCTTTGAATGTGCTCTAGCAACACAATGCACATTGAATTTATAACACCTTTTTAAATTACCACAATACATCATGAAACTTTAGGTTCCTCATATGTAAAATAAGGGATAACAACAACACCAAACTTCTGATGTGGCTATTAGGACTAAATGAATTAATATAGTGCCCAGAATATACAAGGAGTGCAATCAAAGTTAATTAACATTTCAAGCATTAATTAACTTTTCCAAAGTCATGCTGATAGTGCCAGCATTTAAAGCGGATCCACATGGCTCTGGAGTTCATGTCCCCATAACGGGTGAGCAGAAATGAATCAGAAGCCTATGATGTGGTCTCAGCACTGCCTAGGACTTAACTTTGTGGTTTGAGGCTCAAAGCTCCCACAGTAACTCTGTTCGGCTCATTTGTTTTTAAAGATATGAAAATCACTTGGTCTTCGTGCCTTAAAATAATGCAAAGAAAGTACTATTTCCTTCTTAGAATAACAAAACCATATAAAATTTCAACATTTATTCTTAAATCTCCCTTTTGTAATTTATAAGAGACACAAACAAGAGAAAGTCCCAAGAAAAAAGTGAAAGGAGGGAAGGGCAGAGATAAAAAGGCACTTCCTATCACAACATGCAATGAAAGGATGCAAAATTTCAGGAAAGGTTGCCATGAGAAAGGGGCAACAACTTGTACTCTTGATAGATTCAAAATTTAGAAGATCATCATGTGATGCAGTCCCAGAGACAGGCAAAAAGAAGACCTAAAAAATCATCATAAATCTCTCCAACAGCTGGCTTTGCAAATGAGACATCTGTCCATTTCAAAAAAAATAAATGTATACAAAATAGTTACCAAGGACAGTTCAACATATTACCTACAAGGCCACCTTTAGTCTTTCAAAAAAAAAAACTAACTTTAAAAAGTGGGTTTGTTGGACTCTTGTGGAGAATTCCTCATTATTAACATCCAAAACTTCCCTACACAAGGCTAATAGAACAGGGAGAGATAGAAAAAAGAAAGAAAAAGCCCTTCTTCCCAGCTGAGCACTGACACATACAGTACTGTTTGGGAGGCAACTTTATGTGCTCTTAGTAGTAGATTAATGAATGTAATTACCTAGCATTGTGGCTGTGAATGCGGCAAAAACTATAATTTATAGAGTGCTGTAAAGTCCTAATGTGTTTTTATGTCCATAAGCTGCTTAACCATAATCTAATGCATTTGTACAAGAACCGGCTAAGTGGCTCTCAGCTGAACAGTGAACACAAGTGTCTGAACCTTGGCAATTCTACTCGTACGTCTTTATAACCCAACCCCGTGTGGTAAGCATCTAAGGGAAACAGCTGCTGAATTATACAAATAGTTCTAGAGACAGTGACAAGGCTCTCTGCCTCTCTCACCATGAGAACAGTGTCTGGCTGATAAAGGGCTTCAGGCTTTAATTAAATGCTAGAGTGCTTTCTGTACACACATATGGTGGCTACTTTTTCTTTTACCACCATTCTTAACACCCTCTCCTCCAGCCCATCTCCCTTATGCTTCACCTCCTGGAAGCAGGATAAAGAGATGACAACATTATCTATTTGAAAATATTGTACCTAATTTCTACCTTAGAAAAAAACCTCACCATTCCTGATTTTTTTCTCTTTTCTTTCTTCTACCTTAACAGTTCCACAGAAACACAGATACACCTCAACAATTTTTCAGATAGTCAGGGTTTTAAAGTACCTCACATGATCCTCTGAGTAGATGATTATGATGAAGATATGGGGTGGGCCACGGAGATGAGCAGCTAAGGCTCTCAGGACCTTACTGCACGCCAGAGTCACATCCCACTACAACCCTGGAGGAAGGGAATATTAAAAACCTGTTTTCACAAGGAGAGACTAAGGGCCATGTTTCACTGCAGCAGGGCTGGTGCCTGAATCAGTGTCTTACTCAAAAGCCTGTTACTCCCCTTAAGCAAGTTACTTAGCCTTTCCCTCCTCTATAAAATAAGGATGATGTTAGTATTCACCTCATAGGTTTGTTGTGCATTTCATTAGTTAACATGAAGTGCTTAGAGAAGTGTAAGAGCAAAGAAATGCGCAGTCCACCCAAGCCATCGCTATGTTAAGTATGCCTGCAAAGAGGCAGAGCATGACTATACCAGTAATGGGAGGAAAAAACAGCAGATACTGCCCACATTTTCTGGAGACAAACATTCAAATCTCAAATATCTACAGCTGCAACTTTCAGAGATTTATCCCAGAGCACAACAGTACCACAGAGCAGAGAGTAGCAACGTCGAACTCCAACAGAACAAGCCTCAGTCCTTGTCTCCAAGTATAACGCTTAGGAAACAGCTCTCCTGGAATGGATATCCACAAGGTCCTTGGGGAGGAGGAGCCACAATTACAGAAATCCCTACTGGTTCCCCCTCTTTTCAACAGCAACACAACACTGATCTTTGAATAAATATTTTAGTTCATATTTTTAAAATAATAGCTTTAGGAAAACAGGACTAAAAACCCTTAAGAGCTATTGGTTGAGTACATGCACACAATGGCATTACATCACTGGCTATGCAGGGATAAAAAGCCAGCGCGGAGACATACACTCAGGGTAAACTAGTATCATAGATAGCACATAATTGATGCTGTTCTAGCTAAAAATGTACTGCTCTCCAGCAGTCATAGGTTGAGAGATGTGATTTGGATTCAATTAAAAGCTTTGTCCTGTCCAAGGGAAGAAATTCTGCCTCTCAGGGACAGCCATGGGGTTTATTCTCTTCTTGTTATGCCACATTGACCTCTGGAAGCCCCATGATCCATCCCTTTCACCACGACAGTTTAGGCAACAGCTACTACACATTTAACTCCTGCTTCAGGAGAATGAAAAAAATAGTAAGTCCCACTTGGAAATAAGGTAACTGGCAGAGAAGGTATTTTCTACCTCTTCAAAGATTAACTTAGACCCTGAAGGTGAGCACTGGGTTCTCTCAGTTTAAAAAAAAATAGAAGTAAACTAACCATTCCCGAACAACATTATTGTCATAAAAATGCTGCAGTGGAACTGGACATCAGGTTTGGGAATATCTCCTCCTACCTCTCTCCTAATCTGAGGTTTCTCCTACCACACACAGCAGTGTTCTCCAGCAGACTTCAAGACTTGCTTCCTCTTTAGCAGTTCTGACCCTTAAAAGAAAGTTGCTAGTCATGTGAGAAATTTTCAGACATTCACTTAATTCCTCATTCCACCTCCCTACCATCCTGCTTGCTCTGTTTGTCAACTCAGAGCTGCAGGGTGGGAAGAGGACCCTAACCTACCTGTTCACATTCTTTCCACCACCACCCCTCCTAGCACCCTGGCAAGTACTCTTCTACCGTATGATTTCCTGTAGAGCACTCCAGCCAGGGCTTTCCCCCGCTGGCACCAACCTGGTTGTACAGACTCTGTCTTCCCTTCCTATGCTCTGCCATGACTCCTGGTTATGTCTCACATATAATTCCTTCTCTACATGCCCCCGAACATGCTTAATATTTTCTGTCTACACCAGTGATCTACAAGACAGGCCACTGAGAAACAAAACTGCTTTAAAATGTATATTTCAATGTGTTTTTCATCTCATTCAACAATTTCTAATTCAGTGTGTTTTATGATCTATATATTAGTACAATACTATATACATAGAACTTTAACATGTTAAAATATGTATAGTAGGGGCACTTGTTCTAAATGATCTTGCCAGTAGGAGTATGAATCAAAACAGTGTGGAGACTTCTGTTTTAAAGTACAGAGGGAAGCAAATACCCTGGTGACAGAAAACTTTTCTCATACTTCTTTAAATACCTAAAGCTCCTAACACTCAAAACTGTCACTAAGTAATTTACTGATATAGTAACAAGACATTAAAAACTTACAGCTTACATACTTAAGAGGTACAAAAATGTGCTTTGTGAAACCAAATCCCAATGTTTGGCAAGTAAATAAATCACTGAACTGCAAGAAATATACCACATTTAGAACAACTGTCAGATGATCATTTTTTATATTAATGACATAATTAAGACTTCAGAGTTCTAGACTTCTAGGTAACAAGTCCCAAGCTAATTAGCGGGCAACCATCAAACATGCCACGTGTTAACATGATTTGAACCACAGATTTCTTGTAATAAAACTTCAGGGATTTGCCTATCTGTATAGGGTACTATAGAGAAGGACAAGCAAAGTAAGATGTGATACTACTTGTTCAACTGACACACGGTTTTCTTGGTAGATAAAGAAATCTAACTTCATTCTGTCACTGCAGCTCCTATTCACACAGGCCTGTGACCTGGAATTCCATCAGTGAAGCTCAGAGTTGCCACAGCCCCACAGGTACCAGGTCAATGCTGACTGATGTAGAGACTAAATCTTTGTTCCAATTCCTGCTGTATAAGCTGTATTCAGTTTCAGACCAACTAGATGGTTTATGTAGTTATCATCAGTGCTGCTCCAAGGATATGAACTTTTCAGGAGAAAGAAGGCTGATCTATACCCTATCAAATCTTCCATAGGACCAATTCTGGTTTTTGGCAGCTGTTCAACAGAAATTTTCTAAACAAACATTGAAAACATACCCTTAGAAATGAAAGTTTAGTATTTGGGATCATAACTGTTTTTGTTAATTTGCACTAATAAAATGAATCCTTAACTTTATCCAAAAGGCAAGGGTCAAACTTGCCTATATATCCATGAAGGAAATATGATATCAGAAATTATCAATGAATATTAACTAGTTGTGAGTGTTTATGAATGTACTCTTGGATATCACTATGAGAATAAGAAGAATTACAATGTTCTACCACACCTGCTCATGCAGTTCCACTTATGAAAGGTAATGATGTTCTCTCTATAAGATTCAACTGCGCCACTGGTTCTGTATAGGACGTCTATCAATATTTTTGTCTCACAAAGAGACCTATAAGCCATTTTCATCTTATAAGCTCTATACAAAAAGTAGAACCAGGACCAGGCTTGTTACAATAAATCTTTTTTAGTTCCTTAGGTATTATGTTGATACTCTAATAGGGAAGATCATGGTCAGTTTAACAGTAGTAATCATACTAATGCCAGAAATTTTAGCACTAAATTTACAATCTAGCCAGGACAGGATCAAGGTACAATTTCTCTTCTGAACCACAAAACAAAATATTGTTCGATTATTTCCTCAACTCTTCACAGAAAAACACTAAATTCTACCATTTAAATAAAAAAGAAAGAAGTTAATTTATTATACACATTGGATACCTTAGACTGAGTATCAAGATTAGCTTCAGTGTTTCACAAACACTGACCTGTATTTTCAAATACATGCATTTATTTGACATCTGCCAAGTACCTAAACAATGAAGTACTGTAATTTAGACAGAATAGGGAGAGCAAAAGGGTCATCAGAAAGAATGATGGAAGGGGAGGAATAAATAGGTAAAATATGATCAGTGGAACCACAAAGCAATCTAGTAAAAGATAAAGGAACAAAAATCCTGGGAGGTGGGTAGCCTAGTGAGGAAGGGTATTACTGGGGCAGATTATAGTCAGTAAAGAATCACTGAAGGTTTTTAAGGAGCATTTTATAAGTTGAGAAGAATCCATCCTAGATATCCAACGTGACATGGATGCAAGCCTGGGGTTGAGGCCGTGATTGCATTTTCTTAACCTCCTAACATCTGTCTACCTCTTTGTGGTTCCAAAGCTACTACCTTTCTTCAGACCTCCACATCTGGACTCCTCTATTAAAGACACTCTAGCAGTGCCATTTCTAGTCATGCCCACTGGCTTATATGACTTGCTTCCCCTTTTGACCCTCATTTAATCAATTATTACCTGAGCAATCATGCTTGTAATCTTATTGATTGACATAGTTTTGTTCCACTTCATGTTCACCTTGTGATTTCCCGTTTTAAGCCACCTTGGACCCATCTCACCTTGTGGATTTGCTCTACAAAAATCCCTAGAAAAGGCAGGGTTCTCAGCAATCCACTTGGGACCTCTTCTGTGTCTCTCTCAGACAAAAGCTTTCTTCCCCCAATAAATATAATCTGCTCTTAAAAGAGAAAAAGAAATGGTGATATTCCTATAGAAAGAAAATGTTCAAATGGGAAGAGGAACAAAGGAAGGGAGGAGGGGGAAAGGAAAGAAGGGAAAAGAAAAAAGACAGAATAGAAGGAAAAAATGGAAACAACCCTTTTGTAAATAAGAAGGGGAAGAGGGAATGAGGAGGGGATTGAGGAAAAACA
Organism: Dinomys branickii; assembly: GCA_004027595.1. NCBI lineage: Eukaryota > Metazoa > Chordata > Mammalia > Rodentia > Dinomyidae > Dinomys > Dinomys branickii. Next base: position 167,684 of record PVLD010002203.1, read on the forward strand.
AATCATGTGCAGGTAAAAATTTCCTTTGATGTATGCTATCATCATGAATATCTAACATGTACCAATAAAAATAATTTACAGAAAAAGAATTGGTGATGTTCCTAAAGTGTAACCATGACATTCTCTTGATTGAAACCTTCAATGCTCATCCACTGATCAATTCGAATCTCTTTAGCCTTGATACATGAGACCTTCCATCACGGAGGATAGCTCTATCCTCATTTCTTGTCACCAGCTCCTGTACTCCTTCCCTACTATGTATTTATGCCTGACACATTCTTGAATTACCATGTCTTTCCCAAGCATCCCAAGTACTTCTACATCTTTTTAAAACTACAACTTCCGTTCCGGGAAGATGGCGACCAGGTGAGCAGCAAAGGAGCGATCCTCCTTGATAAACACCACCAGCTCGAGACACACTTGGCGAGCGTGAATGCCGGGACCTCGGCTGGGAAGTTCAAACTCAACGTGTTTCTCTGAGCTGCCAGAGGAGATGCGGTAGGGCAGCCAAAACTGCCGTGGCAAGACGCAGGAAAGCCCCAAACGCTGGGAGCCAGAGACACTCCGTGCGGGGAGGGGGCTTGGCTGGGTCCGAGCGCCCTGGGGGCACAGCCAGCTCGGTCCCTCCCGCCTCCCGAGCCGGCACAGCTTTCCAGCGACTCCCGACAGAGGTCAGCTTTTTAGCAGCTGCAACGCCCGGCAGTCTCAGATTTCGCGGGCATCGGGCAGGCTACGCAGCCAAGGCCCTCAGCGGCCTGCAGTCCGTGGCCAAGGCGGCGCGAGGAGCAGAGAGGAGCAGAGCACCCCGCTCCCTCCCCCACACCCAGAGAGCGTGAAGAAGCAGAAGTGCCTGTGAGCGGCGGATCTCGAGCATAGCACAAAAAACTTGCACTTTGGAACCTTCCTGCCTGCAGGGACTGCAAAAACTGGTGAGCTATCTGCACTCGCGACCAGATCACCGAGTGGGGGAGGAGATCCGTCCCTATACCTGCAGGGAACCCTGGGAGGGTGGGGGAGCAGTCTTACACACCCCACAAAGGTCTCTCGGTAGGGAGTAGCTAACCAACATCTGAACAGCCTTTTAAGTGGAACTCTCAGCAGAAAGCTTCAGGGATATTCCCCCAAAGAGAAGTCATTGGAGCAGCCTCTGCAGCAGATCTTTGCCTGCCGAACTGCCTGGGGAATTTATTGCTCAATATTTTGAATCTGATACCCAAAAATGGGAAGACAGAAGAACAAAATGCAGTCCAGAACTCAACCCCACCCAGAACAAGTTTTGAATGCGAGGATACAGGGGAACCAGGAAGCCACATACCTGCAAGTTATGAAATGATTGCATCCGAAATAAAACAACTCCAACAGGCCATAAAAGCGCTTAAAGCAGAAATAAGCCACATACCTGCAATGATCTCTCAGACAAAACACGAGCTGAAAACAATGATGGAAGAAATGTTCCGTACACAAAGAGAAGAAGTAGACAAAAGACTAGAAGAAAATAGGAAACAAATGGAAACATTATAAGAGCAATTTAGGAATGAATTACCAAGAATGAAACAGGTCCAAAGAGAATGCCAGGATTTGAAAACTTACACTGAAAGCATGCAAAACCGCTTAAATGAAACCGAAGATAGAATTTCAGAACTTGAAGACAGCATGGCATCTTATGAGCGGGAAAAAAAGAATCTCATAATATCATCAAAGACACAAGAAAAGTCAATTCAACAGCTCCAAGATGAGGCAAAACGTAACAATATTCGAGTTATAGGAGTATGTGAAACAGCAGGAGACGTCACAAACAATATAAAAAGAATATTTGCTTAAATAATAGCAGAAAATTTCCCAAACAAGTTAAAAGATACTGAAGTTCAGTTAATCGAGGCATATAGAACCCCAATGATCTATAACCCAAAGAAAAACACACACAGGCATATAATAGTCAAGATCCCAGATATCCAGCAAAAGAACACAATATTAAAAGCTGCTAGAGAAATGAAACAGATCACCTATAAAGGAAAGCCCATCAGAATTACAGCAGACTTCTCAATGGAAACCATGAAATCAAGTAGAGCTTCGAGCGAGGTATTACAGATTCTGAGACAAAACAACTTCCAACCCACACTGATGTATCCTGCAAAACTATCCCTCAAATTCAATGGAGAAATAAAATATTTCCACGACAAAGAACAACTGAAGAACTTCATGAATGCCAAACCAGCACTGCAAATAGCACTAAAAGATATTCTAGACAGAGAAAAAAGAGAACACAATTCCAAGAACAACATTAGAAACAACTCCCTAAACAGAACAAGCAAATAAACAGCAAACTAAGAAAAATATCAAATGAATAACATGACTAGAATAAGCCAAAATATAACCATGATAACCATTAATGTAAATGGCCTCAACTCAAAAGTCAAAAGGAAAAGATGGGAAGACTGGATAAAGAAACACAATCCAACAATATGCTCTATACAGGAAACACATTTTACTCAAAAGGAAATCCACAGGTTGAAAGTTCAAGGTTGGAAAACAATTCTCCATGCAACAGGTCCCCAGAAAAAAGCAGGGGTAGCTATTATGTTTGCAAACAATGTAAACTTCAAACCAAAAACAATCAAAAGAGATAAAGAAGGCTACTACGTACTAGTTAGGGGAAAGCTGCAAGAGGAGGAGGTAACAATCCTAAACATTTATGCACCAAACAACGGAGCACCTAACTTTACAAGTCAAATCTTGACAGACGTAAAAAATCAAATAACTAATAACACTATTGTAATAGGGGACCTAAACACCCCTCTGACGCAAAGAGACAGGTCAACCGGACAGAAACTCAGCAAAGAAATAACAGACCTGAACCAAAAGTGTGAACAAATGGACTTAGTAGATATATACAGAGTGTTCCACCCCACAGCATCAGAATACACATTTTTCTCAGCGGCACATGGGTCTTTCTCCATAGACCACATTCTAGCCCATAGAGCATATCTACCTAAATGCAAAAGAATTGAAATTATCCTGTGCATACTATCGGACCACAGTGCAATAAAATTGGAAATTAATAACAAAGAGAACTCCAAAAACCACATAAACACGTGGAAATTAGACAACCACCTCCTGAATAACCAATGGGTCACACAAGAAGTTAAAGAAGAAATTAAAAATTACCTACAAATAAATGCAAATGCAAGTACAACCTACCGGAATCTGTGGGATGCAATGAAAGCAGTCCTCAGAGGGAAATTTATAGCAATCAAATGAAATACAAAAAAAATAGAAAGAGAACAAATAAATAACCTAATGACACACCTCAAACTCTTAGAAAAAGAGTAACAAGCCAAACCAAGAGCCCAAAGAAGGGAGCAGATTATAAAACTCAGGGCAGAAATTAATGCAATTGAGATGAAGAAAACTCTACAAAAAATTAGTGAATCAAAGAGTTCGTTCTTTGAAAGAATAAATAAAATTGATAAACCCCTAGGCAACTTTATCAAAAAAAGAAGGGAAAGATCTCAAATTCATGCAATAAGGAATGAAAAGGATGAAGTCACTACAGATCCAAAAGAAATACAAAAGATCATGAATACCTACTTTCAAAATCTGTATTCCCATAGGATAGAAAATACAGAAGAAATGGACAGATTCCTAGAAAGGTACAAATTGCCAAAATTGAATCAGGAAGACGTAAAAATCCTGAAAAACCCAATATCAATTAATGAGATTGAAAACGTCATTAAAAACTTACCAACAAAAAAAAAGCCCAGGCCCTGATGGATTCACAGCAGAATTGTATAAAACATTTAGAGAAGATCTAATGCCAACACTTCTCAAACTCTTCAATGAAATTGAAAAGGAAGCAACTCTCCCCACCACATTTCTGGAGGCAAGTATTATACTTATACCAAAACCAGAGAGAGACCCAACCAAGAAAGAGAGCTACAGGCCAATCTCGCTAATGAACATAGACGCAAAGATACTCAACAAAATACTGGTGAATAGATTACAGCGAATCATAAGGAAAATTATACACCACGAGCAGGTAGGATTCATTCCAGGAATGCAGGGATGGTTCAATATTCACAAATCAATTAATGTAATACACTATATTAATACAGTCAAAGACAAAAACCACATGATCATCTCAAAAGATGCAGAGAAGGCTTTCGATAAAGTCCAACATACATTCATGTTAAAAACCTTAGAAAAAATAGGAATAGATGGCCTCTACCTCAATCTGATCGAAGCCATCTATAACAAACCAACAGCCAACATCATACTAAATGGACATAAACTGAAAACTTTTACTTTAAAGTCAGGAACAAGACAAGGATGTCCATTGTCACCACTCCTATTCAACATAGTTCTGGAAGCACTAGCCAGAGCAATCAGACAAGAGAGAGAAATAAAAGGAATTAGGATAGGAAAGGAAGAAGTCAACTATCACTATTTGCAGATGACATGATACTATACATGGAAGACCCCAAAAACGCCACAAGAGAACTCCTGGAATTAATTGACAAATTCAGCAGCGTAGCTGGATACAAAGTCAACACCCAAAAATCAATAGCATTCCTATACACGAACAACAAACAGACTGAGAGAGAAGTTGAGGAAACCATGCCTTTTACAATACCAACCAAGAAACTGAAATACTTAGGAATCAATCTAACAAAGAATGTGAAAAATTTATTCAGTGAAAACTACAGTACTCTGAAAAAGGAGATTGAAGAGGATTTCAATAAATGGAAAAACATAACCCTGCTCATGGTTAGGAAGAACTAACATTGCAAAAATGGCCATACTACCAATATTGTTGTAGAGATTCAATGCAATTCCCTTTAAACTACCATTAGCATACCTCACAGATCTAGAGAAAATGTGCCTCAATTTCATCTGGAACCAGAAGAGACCCAGAATAGCAAAAGCAATCCTGAGCAATAAGGACAAGTCAGGTGGAATCACAATCCCTGACCTGAAATTATACTACAAAGCTACTGTAATAAAATCAACCTGGTACTGGCTAAATAACAGACCTGAGGATCAATGGAACAGACTGGAAGATGCATCCATAATGAAAAACCCACTCAGCTACCTAATATTTGACAAAGGGGTCAACCAAACCCACTGGAAAAAAGAAGGCCTGTTCAATAAATGGCGCTGGAAAAACTGGCTTGCCTCTTGCCAAAAACTGAAAATAGACCCCAGTCTATCACCATGCACCAAACTCAGGTCAAAATGGATCACAGACCTCAATATTAAAACAGAAACTCTAAACCTATTGGAAGAGAAAGTAGGTAAAAATCTTGAAGACATAGGAGTAGGCAGAGAGTTCATGAACAAAAATGAAACTGCAAGGGAAACACTTCAAAGAATCAATAATTGG
>PVLD010002204.1:0-172862 GCA_004027595.1 Dinomys branickii
CAAAGGTCTGCTGCAGAGGCTGCTCCAATGGTTACTTCTCTTTGGGAGAATGTCCCTTAAGCGTCTGCTGAGATTTCCGCTTCTACTCCCTACCCCAAGACCTGGCTGGGGCGAATAAACAGCTCGCCACCCCAGGATTCTTGTAGATAGGCCACTCAGGTGTTCCTCCCTGGGTGGAGCTCCTTCCCCCCTCACAAAATCCATTGGGGCGCCTAAGTAGGTCTTCCCACCCGGGAGATCCCGCAGTCCTTAAAGCTGCTTTGATGTCTCTCGCTGGGCTGAGCTTCTTCCCGATTCAGGAAAAACTGGTTAGAGCACGCACTTAACTCACCCTGTGATCGTGCAGACAGGAGTGCCGTTCAGACGTTTTTCCCTGGATGGAGATTTTCCCCGACTCAGAAATCCCACCGGCCGGTTGCTGTTGCTCCAGTTCGTGCAGCGCTGGCTGCGGGGGTGGGGTTCTGAGCGGGATCCCGGAGCGCTGCCCGGTTTGGTGCAGTCTGTCCCAGTACGCGTTCTCTGTCGGGTTCAGGAGCTGAAGCCTTTCTTCCCTCCGCACTCGCTCTCTCGGCTGGTCGTCTTCTTCCCGGAAGTCCTCATTTCTGTCTTCATATTGCTATATTTCATTGTTTGGGTGGTAATCCTCTGGGAGGTTCTCTCTCTGCTGCCTACCCGGTCGCCATCTTCCCGGAAGTCCATGGTCAGGCTTTCTGAAGTTCTCATTGGTGTGGCACTTTCTGCAGTGAGTGGCACGGGGTAGGTGACCCGGCAGGCTCACCTCTCCTCAGCACGCTCCACTCCTCCTCTGGCCTGCAGGTGTCCAGCTGCGTATGGCTCTGTCCCATACTCACAGCCTCAGAGGTCACTGGTGAGCCAGTTCGCAGTCCTCACCCGCACCTGCTCCCCTGCCCAGGTACAGGAGTGGGCGCAGGTTTGCAGACAGCTGCGCCCCAGAGCCTTCTCTGGATGTCCAGGGGAACTCACCATTCTCCCTGTAAGCTCTTTGACGACTTCCGTTTATGGCCGAGCAATTAAGGGACCTGTACAGTGAGCACTTCAGATTGCGTGGGATCTTGGAACCCGGGACTGTCCGGGCCCCCAGAGACACCACTGACCTGCTCTAACATTCTCATTTCTTCATCGTGAAAGTGGAGGTAGGTGGCATTTGCTCCTAGGCCTGTCACAAAGGGGAAGTGAGCTAGTGCAGTAGCATTAGCAGTATGTCCAGCACATAGTACATGCTCACTTAGTGTTGAGCTGTTACTTTTATTATGCCTCTCAGTGCCTCCCGGAAAGAGTCCCATGGAATTCTCCATGTTTCCCGGAGACCTCAGGCTGTTCTCCAGGGCCCAGTGCTCTGCATGCCCACTTCCAGCTAACTACTCAGGGTCCCAGACAGAGCTTGGCTGTTTCCCGCAGGCGCCAGCACCCCACCTCGTGTTCTCACGGAGCATCCTGTTCCCTCTGCTGCGCTTGGTGCTTGTTAGATTATGTGTCCCCTGCCTGCCTCACATCCCCCCAGCGCCCACCTGCCTGGCTGCATCTTTCCCCACTGCCCACCAAACTGCACCTGTTGTTGGGCTTCCCTGGACACCTCACCCTGTGCCGGCCGTACCCGCCCTCCCCGTCCCCTCACCCCTTCTGGTCCCTGTCCCTCCCCTCACGGGCATCTTGAACTCTCCAGTCCTTTTCTTTCTCATTCCCACACAGGAGCAAGGAGGTGGGATGTGTGTCTGAGCCTTGTCTTCCTGCGTCTGGCTTATTTCACTTCCCAGGGTGGCCCTGGTTTCGTCATCTTCCTGCCAACGGCGACAGGAGGTCCTGGGATCTGAGCTCCTCTTCGGGTCATGTGTGCTGCTGCTCCAGGAAGGCCTCTCTCGAAGGACACATTATCCTCAGCGCGTGTCTGAGGCTCCTTCCGGACCATGCAGGCAGCTGTCCCTCCTTCGAGTCCCCCACAGTGTCTTCCAGGAGCTCCCGGAACGCAAGCCCTGGTGCCTCTGCTGTTTCCACTTGGCCTGCAGCGTCTGTCTCAGGGAAATTCGCTCTGGCCGCAGCAGTGTGGGAAAAGTGTACCCTTGCAGGCGCACTCATTCTGCATGTGTTTCACGAGTGCCTGCTGCATATCGTGCTCTGTGCTGGGTGCTGGGCGCCCTTGAGTGGGCTGTCTCCACAGCAGTGGGGGACAGACAAAAGGGACCAGCCTGGGGTGGTAACGAGCACTGCACGGCTGCTTGCTGAGGGGCAGCAGCAGGGTGGGCTTCTGGGCAGCCTGACCCCTGCAGTGGGGCTCTCAGAAGGCCTCAGGCTGGGTTCATCACCCTGCCGTCATCACCCTCAATTCTTCTGTTTTTTACTTCTTTGAGACAGGGTCTCACTATGTAGCCCAGGCTGGCCTTGAACTCTCGGTGATCCTCTTGCCTCCGCCTCCCCAGTTCTAGGGTTACCAAGTGTTGACCACCATGGCTGGCTGACATCTTGAATTCCTAATGTCCTCTGTGAACGTGGGTGATGACTGATGTGATCTGGGGTGAGCTGTGAGCAGAGGGCACAGTTCAGGGCTGGGGCTGCACTGGCTGCCTCCTCTGCATAGAGACCTTGGTGCCCAGGACCCCCGAGACCCAGGGGCAGAGGTCATCGGACCAAGGGATGCACCAGACAGGCTAGCCCGGGCCACTGGCAGCCCCAGAGCCAGGTCCATGCTGAGCAGCCTCACTGCAGTACCAGAGGCTGCCACTGAGCTCTGAGAAAACCAAATGCCCCAGAGGCCTTACAGTCTTCCTATCGCCAACAGCTTGTACTGAAAACAATGACATGGGAGGGACAAGGACGGTGGCCCATGACACTTTGTACCTAGACCTTCCTGGGGGCCAGTGCAGGACGTCGGACACAGTGTGCACCAGGGGAGGACGGAGCCACTGGCCTGCTCTGTGCAGTGACTCCTCTGCTCCGGTGGGAAGGAAATGCACCCACACATGCTCTGTGAGATGCAACACCATCATTGCGCCCACTCTGCTTATGGAGAGAATGCTTTTACATCTGCACTTAAAAATTGGCATTGCACAATATAAAAGGAAATGGCAAAATTCATGCTAATACTGCAACTATCTATTGATTGACTTATTCAACTCACAAGGGCATTAAATAAGAAATAAAAACCACCATGACCAGTCAGGAGGAGAAGGTAGAGGAAAGGGAAAGAGTGAGATGTCAGGGTCGGGACACTTCCCTCCTGTTCTGCCCTTTGAGAGAGTGGGACACGGATTCAGCAGCCGGCCCTGCCCTGTGCGAGAGAGGCTGTGACACATGCCTGTGCAGTGGCCCCTGACCAGCCTCACTGGCCCGCTGGCCACAACTGCCCACGCATGGCCTTTCATCTGCACGTGAAGGCCTTAGGGTCACACGGGGTACCCAGGGGCTTCAAGGTCACATGGAGAACCAGGGAGCCTCAGGTCACACAGAGGAGCTTTAGGGCCTCAAGGCCATGGGGAAGTGGATGAGTCGGGGCCAGACCTGCCAGAGCAGGAGGCCTGAGTCCTCCTGGGCGGGGCAAGCTGTCCACCAGCGCCGGGCGGTGATGCACTGGCTGAGGCTGGGCGACCGGGCCAGCCCAGAGCCCAAGGGACACCAGCAGCTGGTGTTGCTGTGCTCGCCTGCCCTGACAAGCTGCGGCTTCGGTCGCTCGTTCCGGAATCGCTGGCTTCACTGGGGCCCTAGGGGCCTCTGCTCCCCCCTTGCCTGCCACCGGGACACTGGGGGTAACGAGCTCTGGGCTTTCATCTGCCCTCCACCCATGCTCATTCCTGTACCGGCCTTACCTCTTCCCTCCACTGAGGGCGCCCACCATCCTCTCCCGGGACACCTCTCCCAGCTGTCCTCGGGGACCGCGGCCTCCTCCACATCCCCGAGTTGCTGTGCCAGGCCCACAGGGGCCATGCCCCTGAGACCACCCTGCACCCTCTGGTCTCCTGCCCTTGTCCTCCTGCCCAGGGTGCTGTTCCCAAGCCATGCCGGGTGGGGTCCCGCCTCTGCTCAGAGTGCCAGCACTGTTCTCCGGCTCTGAAGACTGGCCCTAATGCAACCCCCAGCCATGCACATCCCTGCCTGTCCCACTCCCCTCTCTCCTGGGCTCAGCTCACAGGGAGCCTCCTGCTCGGGGCCTGGGCCCTTCTGACCCTCACCCAAAGTGTTCACTGCCTGACCCCGCAGACCGTGATTAAATGTCACCGCCTGGAGACCCCTCGCTGGTCACCTCGCAGCCTCCTCCCCTCCGCCACATTCCCCAACCCCCCGTGCCGGATGTTCAGTCCCTTGGTGCCTGTCACCACGGCTACAACACCTCACCGACTCCACGTCCCCTGCACTGCCAGCCCCTCGGAAGGTACTCTGTCTTTGTTCTGTGTCTTTTGTTGGGGTCTCTGGGTCACCCGAGGGCTGAGGACCAGCCCTGCTTGGACTGGGATTCGTAAATCCCTTACTTAAGCCCCACGCTTGCCCGGATGGGCCGCTGCTTATTGCTCTGAGCTGGGAGCTGTGCCAGCCTTGCAGGTGTGGTTTCAAAGCCAGCTCCTCTGCAGGCTTTCCGCCTCCAGCTCTCCTGACCTTGACTGACCTTCATTCTGCCGCAGCACTGAGCAAACTGCACACAGGTGAGCCCTTCTGTGGCTTTGCACCAGGGTGACAAAACAAGCAGAGGTGTGCGCTGGAGTAGATCGTCAGTGTAGCCGGCCAGCTGGCAAATTAGAATGCATGTGCCAGCGGTCCGGAGGTCCTCGCATGGGGACCGAGTGGCCAGACCAGGTGGCCAGGTTCACGGGTACCGGCGTCCCGACTCAGCGGCTCAGCCACTAGAGCCTCAGTACTCCAGATCGCCGGCGCTGGGGGAAGAGACAAAGCTCCCAAGGGCAGGCGCCCTGTTAGCCCTGCAGCGGCACGGGCCGGAGGACACAGGAGGCAGGGCTGGCGTGCCGCCCCGAGCTCTGGTTCTCAAGTGCGCGATCAAGGCAGAAATGGGTGCCCCGCCCTTCCTCTCCCATCTGCCCGAGCCCACGGCAGGCTCCTTTTCCACTCCAGGTAGCTGTGCTTCCAAAAGGGGCGTGCACAGCTCTGTGCGGCTGCGCCCCCGCCCGAACTCAGGACCTTGTGCTTGCCAGGTAAGCGCTTATTCCACCGAGCTATAGCCCTAGCCCCCCTCAGCCAATCACCTTTAACACATCTTTAATGCAACTGAGGAATGAGGTGCAGTGGCAGGTAATTTTGGCCTGCAATTCTTTTCCCCCTGGCTCAGTTCATGAAACCAGGAGCCTGGAGTGTGAGAGGGAGCTCAGGGCAGGGATTTCCGCTTGAATCTCAGTGTGGCCCTGTTCCCTCCCAGGCCACCCAAGCACCTCCCTTGGTTAGAAGTTTGGGATGAAGGTGGCTGGCACTTGTGCTGCTCCTCGGCCTGCTGAGAAATTGGGTTCTGCCAGCGCAGTACGCGGGCCATCCTGAGCGGCACCTTCCTGCGTGGGACTTGGGCTGCTGCTCCTGAGAGCTTTCCTCCCTTCCTTCCTCTCTTCCTCCCTTGCTTTCTTCCTCCCTTCCTTCTACCTTCCCTCCTCGTTCCTTTACTTCCTCCTCCCTCCCTCCTTCCTCCCTTCCTTCTGCCCCCAGGTCCTGGAGCTGGGTGGTGCTGGATATCGAGGCACTGGGGTGGGGCCTCGACCCTCCGTGGGGCTCTGTGAGGGCAGACGGCAGAGATGCCGGCTTTGTGGGGAGCCCCCACTCTGCGGCTGATGGCCATGCACTGTGTGGTGAGCAGGGTCTGTGCTTCCTGGGGCTGGCACCAGGCTGGCTGGGCCCATTCTGTTTTTGAGGGCCCTGGCTGGTATGAGAGTGGGGAACCAGGTTCCCACAGGGAGGCAGACACATCTCTGGGTCCACCTTCTGCTCTGAACTCTGGAGTGGGTTTAGCAACACAGATGCAGTTTCCTCCATCATAGGGTGGAGCCATGGTGCAAAGGAGGGCCATGCTTTGGGAAGGGGTGCTCTGGGGAGGCTGCTGGGAGAGCAGTGGTAATTGTGAGAAACAGAGGAGTCCTACTGTCCCCTCCTCTGGCAGTGACCAGCAGCGGGACACCCAGCACTACAGGTCACAACAACAGGCTTTTGTCCTGGCACCGACCATCCTTCATGTCCAGGCACAGTGTACAGGTGCTTTCCCAACCTTGAGGAGCCCCACTCAGCCTGGCCGGCAGGCACACTGAGCAGGGCCTGTGGGGTCGGGCAGGAGCCCCGGGGTTCCGGCTCTCAGGGAGCTAGTGACAGTTTTGTGGAGAAAGTGATGCTCAGCAGGGACTTGGAGGGTGAGCTGCTCGGCCGGGGAAAGGTTTCACTCAGGCGGGTCAAGGGCAGAGGAGATGATGGCAGAGAATACAGTCTACAGGCTGGGTTGAGGTGGATGCCGGACACCAAGAGGAGCCCTGGAGCAGGCCAAGCTCTGGAGTGCCTGCTGTGAGCCTTGGGTCCTCGTGTGGCTATTGCAGGGGCTGGGCCGGGGACTGAGCCCGAGGGAGGGGAGGTTGCCATGGAAGAGAGCACTGCACAGGCAGTGGACACCAGAAGAGAGGCTGTCTGGGTGTGTGGAGCAAGGGACAGGGAGAGGGGTCAGAGACGGTGAAGCAGAGAGACGGGCATGGCATCCTTTCTGCTCGGATGCAACCAGCTCTGCCCCGTGTGCACGGGATGGTTCTGGAGTTAGAGCAGGGCTGGGCAGGGAAAGGGCCATCCCAGCAGGAAGAGCAGGCTGTGCTGTGCCCTGCGCATTTGCTTCCCCGCTAGAAGGTTCATGTCACGAGCTCAGGGACTTTGTTTGTGTTGTTCTCTACTGAATCTACTTGCCAGAAAAATCTTGCTCCCACGGGCTCACAATACGTGTCTGTCTCATGGAAGCTTGACAGGGCTGCAGCTACAGGCCAGGGACAGCTGTTCGCTTGGTCCCTGGGGCGAATAATGGGGTCCCCTGGCGCACGGCCCTAGCACTGGGCTAGGGCAGTGGAAAGGTCTGGAGTGGAGATCAGCGAGTGACAGCTCCTAGAAACCCATGAAGTCCCATGTGTCCATCATAGCAGATAAATAACACACACACACACACACACACACACACACACACACACACATGCATACACACGACAATTTAGTGACAACAACATCCCTGTTATTGTGATGTTGCACGGATAATGCTCATCACCTCCCCAGTGGCCTCCATAGGGATGAGGTCCTGTCATGGTGATGGTTTGACTCCTGCAGAAGCTGTGACTCAGGGAAGTCACAGAGGGGCCTCGGGTTGCCCAGCATGAACACAGTAGCTGGAGCTGGTCTCAGGTTCTCCCGCACAAGCCTGCTTTGAGCTTCTGGTTTGTGGAAGAGGCAGAGCTGTGTTTGAAGTGCACATAGCAGGAAGAAGGCCTGTGCCAACCCGTGGCCTGGGGCTTGTTGGAGTCGGATGGGCAGGAGAGCTCTGCTCGGCCCTGGCAGGACTCTCTGCAGCCAAGTTTCCTGCTGGTTTGCAGAATCATCATCACCCTCACCCTGAACCTGCCGTGCTCTTTACAGACCTGAGACAGCTCTGAGGGGCAGCTGGCTCACATGGCCCCGTCCCTGGCCTGGGGACACCCAGGAGCAGTGCCTGCCCCATCTTTCCCTGGTGGCCACAGGGCTGTGGTTCAGCTGCCATGGACAGGACCTCAGCCCAGGCAGCACAGGCCCAGGTGAGGGGAACAGAGATGTTATTAACCAGGACCCCTTGCCACCCCGAGTCCCAGTGGGGTCTTCCCTGGTGATCGGGCTTCTCGGTACAGACTGAGTCCCTGGGGAGGGCTCCTGGGCAGCCGGGGTCAAGGGCGCAGATTTCAGAGAATCCAGCTGCATTGGCCACAGGCTGCCAGAGACACCCATGCCCCTTTTCTCAGTGCAAACTTGGTGGCAGCCTCCTGAGCTTGGGATGAGGAGGGAGGGTGCAGTGTAGTCAGAGGAGGAGCCGTCACCACCTCTGCTCAGGAGCCTACGGAAGCCCAGCAGGCGAATCCACGCCCAGTGTCCTGCTGGGCACCTCTGATAAAGACTGTGGGACTGTCTGTCAGGACCATGTCCAGCTGTCATCCAGACAGCCGCCCCATGGCTGCCTCCCTCTCTAGGGGCCCATGGCACACAGGTGCTGGTAGGATGAAGAAAGGGGCTCTGCTTGACTGAGAAGACGGTATCTGGGGTGGCACCAGCCCAGGTGCTTGAGGAGCCTCCCAGGCCCTGCCCTGGGCCTGGGCACTCATGGAAGCTGTGCCACCCTGTATCAGGCCCTGCCCTCTGCTGCATGAGGCCTTGGCTGGAGAGGAGTTTTGGCCTGCTGTGCGCCAGCGAGCCATCACAGGGCGTGGTATCCTCCTTTCCATCAGTGAAGGGCCTAGGTATTTGGAAGGAGATGGCTGCAGGCAGCAGATCCCAGACAGCTTGGCACCGGTGAGATTTTTCTGGACAGTCGTCAGAGAAATGCCAGCTTGTCTTGAGGAATCTCCGCCTCTGCACAAGCCTGAGGCACAGGCACATGGCCCAGTGCCAACTCAAAGTCTCACTGCGCCTCTGTCTCCCAACACACATGATCAGAACAGCACTAACCTCAGACACACCTGTGCCAGCCTGCCTGGAGAGCTGGGTGTGGCCTCTGTCACCTGCTGACAGCCACCCTGGTGGCGATCCTTCCCCTTCATGGCTGAAAGACCAGTCAGAGTTGGTGAGGGGCAGGACCACAACCACGCAGAGTCGGTCAGGCTGGTTGCAAAGGCCAGATTCTCTGCAGTGCCATTCAGCAAGTACACACTGGGCATGGTCACTGCGGCAGGCACTTGTCAGACACGGGGGACTTAGAGATGGTGACACTCAGGATCCTCGAGGATGTGGCTAGAAACGCCAGCCCTTCCCAAGAATCTATAGCAGGCTACACACACGTGGGGCTGGGGTATGTGGACTGGGCTAACACATGGAGCTGAGGACAGCAGTGTGGTAGAGCAGAGGAGAGGGTCAGGCCCGGCTTGGCTGTGGGCTGCCCCTGAGGCCCCTGTGTTGGAAGCTTGGTTATGGCCTGGCAGGGAGATGCTGGGCCTGTCAAGAGTGACTGCCTTATGGCTGCCCAGTAGAACAGCTGTGAGTCTCATGGTCAGCCTGGCCAGAGTGCATTCATACCCAGAGAACAGACTTACAAAAGCAAGCACCCAGTGCTTTCTTGTACACATGATCCTGCCATGGCCAGTACCCTGTCTCCATTCCTACTGAGCTGGGACATGGTCATGCCATCTGTTTGGCTTCTCTGGCCACCAGAGTTGTGAGTTACGGAAATATCTTCCTTTATAACATATCTGCCTCAGGCATCTTGTGATAATAACAGAAAATGGGCACAGACAGGGGGGCCACTCTTTCTGAACCATCGCCACTGAGTTTGCAAAGCTGCCACCATTTGACCAACTGTACAGGTAAGCGGGAGTGTGCAGGGGAGGGAACTTCCAGGCACTCTGGCTACAGAGCCTCCTGACTGGGTTGTCAGCCTCACTGCTGTGCACGGGAGACTGACAGCGTGGTGATCAACATGCTTGGAAGGGGATGGTGGACCCTCCATTCACACCCAGGAAGACCTGGAAACCACTGACAGGAATGTCTGAGAGTCCCACAACACAACACAAGGCCTGTTAAGGGGAACACAAGTTGCAGAAGAGCATTTTGTGCACAGATGTTTGTACAACTCAGAGATCCGCGTGTGTCACAGGAGTCAGAGCAAGCGGTGGCTGCAGGGGACAGAGCGAGGTCACAGGTGAGAAGAACTCAGTCTTGCTGCAGGCCAAGGGGCAGTGGCCCTCCGAGTGGCAGGGTCTGTTCTGTGGCCGGAGCAGGGCTGACTTGTCTCTTGGACCACACTCCCAGGAGTGGGCTGGAGCTGAGGATTGGATGTCAGAGTTGTCATCGTCACCGTCAGCAAGCGGGTGGACGTGAGCTTGGATCTAAAGGAGTCAGGTGTGCTAAGGCAGAGGAGTCTGGGACCTGCTGGCCAGTCCAGCGTGGACTCACTGCAGGTCCTGAGAAGTTCCCACACAGGAGGTCTTTCCACAGGCAGCTGAGAGGACAGCAGGCTCTGCCACAGCTGTGCCTGCAGCTGCTCCGGAAACACTCTGCAGGGCACGCAGTCGCTCGCACACCTCCAGCCGCCTCCTCTGGTGTAGCTCTTCGTCCAGCATATGAAGGGACCTCACCGTCCCCTTCCTCAACCTTTTCCACTTGCTCCTCTTTCCTTCCCTGAACCTGAGTGCACCCCTCACTCCGGACTGTCGACGTCTGGTTCACAAGCACCATGCGGCCTTTGTCCTTCTGTGACAGGCTTGCTTCATTCAGCACACTGTCTTCCAGGGCCACTCTCATGTGAGTGATGTGCTCTTCCGTCCTTGCCTTGCTGGAGATCCAGCCAGAGCCTCCTGAACTCTACGAAGCGCTGTGTGGAGCAGCTGCTTCTCTAGCCAGGGTCTCCTGCTTGCTGAGCGCTCACTGATTCTCCTGTGTTCATCACTGCTGCAGTTACCGTGTGTTTGTTGACAGATACTTGGGCTGTGTCTGTACCTTGGCTCCTGTGAGTAACACTGCCAGAAACACGGGAGTGCAGATACTTCCTTGAGATTTTGAGTTCAATTCTTTGGGATGTGTATCCCAAAAGTGGGATTGCTAGTATAAGGGTTCTATTTTTAATTTTTGAAAAATATTCACATTGATTTGCATTGAGGCTGTACTGCTTTACTGTTCTACATTTTTTTTCTCTTTGGAGACAAGGTCTCACTGGGTATCTAGACTGGTCTTCAACTCACATGTATCCTGGGCTGGCCTCAAACTCATAGCAATACACCTGCCTCAGCCTCCCAAGTGCTGGGATTACAAGCATGTACCACCGTGCTTTACATTCTGGTATACAAGGCGTCCAGTCTCTCCATAACTTCTTCAGAGCCCTCTCCCCTTACTCTTTCTTGTTTTCCTTCTCCCTCCTGCCCTTCTTCTCTTAAAAACAGCCATCCCAGCAGGCATATCTTATAGTTTGGATTTCTATTCCCAGCTGATTAGCAATGTGCAGGGTGTTTCTATGAGTCTCTGGAGAAACAGCTGTTCAAGCCTTTGTTTTGAAATTAGGGTTTAATGTTTTTACTCATTTTTGCTGCTGAGTGTTTGGAGTCTCTTCCCATATGGTGAAATTTCACCCTGCCTGGTGTCTAGCCTGCACTCTCCCACTCCATAGCTGCCTTCTGACGCCGACCCTGTCCTGGGCAGCACAGGGCTGTTTTCCCTTGATTTTCTGTCTGTCTGCTTGCGATTTCATTTCCTCTGCTTCCAGTGTCACTTCCAGGGACCCCGTGCTGAGACCAAGGTCAAAGCAATCCAGGTAAACGCTGGTGGTGCTGATATTGACCACTGTCCTGCAGTGATAACAGCACAAGTGTGTCCAGGTGTGCACACCTATCACACCATGCATATTAGGATTTCAGGCAGCTTGTGCAGCTTCTCATGTGTGAATTGCAGCTCAGTAAAGCTGAGGGAAGTACAGGCAACTTTACTTGGAAGAAAATATGTTACATTAACATTTTTAGAAAGTGCTGATCTACCTGTGGTTTTGAGCTCTGTACAACCTAGGGGATCCCAGCTTGTCTTTTGGAGGAGACCAAAGAATGTGTCTTCCTCATTTCAGATACCCTTGGCTGGCTAACTGTGCACAAGTGTGCACCAGGCCGCCTGGGCACCAAGCATGGCTCCCAGTGCTCAGAGTGTGCAGCGCGTGAGGCCCTCAGGAGCTCCAGGTGGGGACCCAGGGAAGTAGGAAACAGTCCGTGGACCAGGGAGGAGTGGGAAGAAAGAGCCTCACAAAGGATGTTTCAGGAGCGGGTAGAGCAGCTCTGAGAGGGGCGGCTGTGTGCAGGAGGATCGCAGAGGCAGCAGCTTTGGCACAGCCCCAAATCCTCTGGGGCTCAGCTGGGGCCAGGGCAGCCCCAGGGTGGGGGTGGGACAGTGGCTCAGAAGTGGGGGTTCCTGCAGGCTGAGGACAGGCAGGAAGGCTGAGCGGCTTGGCAAAGTGGGGTGAGGGGACTGGAGAGAGGTTGTCAAGGCACCCACGCTGCGTCCCTGTGGTGCTCTGGTTCTCAGCCAGGAGCATGGTGCCCCAGGGGACAGTGGGGGATGTCAGGAGCCATTCTGTGGTTGTCACACTGGGTGATGGATGTACTACCAGCACCTGGTGGATAAAGACCAGGGACACTGCTGGCATCCTAGAGCAGTGATGGCGAACCTTTTAGATTTCATTGATAACAAACAGCCCGCTGTGGCATGTGTGCCATAGGTTCACCACCACTGTCTGGAGTGGCCCTCGGAAAGAATCTGCAGCTATGAGGATCGACAGGGTTGAGACAGAGAGGTCCCTGTATGCTCTCAGCTTAACTTATCACCTCTGCAATGATCCCACGTCCAAGACAACATTCTGAAGTACTGGGCATTAGGGCTACAGCGTATCTTGTTGAGGAAGAGAGGCAGTTCAACCCCAAACACTGTCCTCCACTTTTTCCTCAAGGCCTACAAGTCTATGAGCAAAGCAAGATAGCACCCAAATTTGGAGAATCTAGGGGTGCTCTCATTATGGGGCCCCTGGGGACAAGTGGATGTAGATCTCTTTAGGGCTGCTGTTTCAAAGCTTTGGTGGTCTTTTGGCCAAGTCTTATTCATTTCTAAGTAGAATATCCCTCTCCACTCACGGGGCCTACTGGGCAACAGAAGTCAGTTGAAGGGCTTCCTGGTCCTGGGCACAACGACTGACCCGATGGTCAGCCCGGGACCCAGGAAAGAATAAAAGTTCCGTGGAATATTGAGCAGTGGTACCAAGATGGCAGGCCTCCCTTTCTTTGGGACACAGTCAGGCCTGGCCTGAGCCTTCTTGTCTATCACACAAGGTGGACTCATTTGGAGGATGACACAGGGAAAACTGAGAAGGAGAGGAGGAAGCGACACAGTCATGATGACATGGTTTT
The DNA here is from genome assembly GCA_004027595.1 of Dinomys branickii. NCBI lineage: Eukaryota > Metazoa > Chordata > Mammalia > Rodentia > Dinomyidae > Dinomys > Dinomys branickii. Next base: position 13,071 of record PVLD010002204.1, read on the forward strand.
AGGCCCTGGTCCAGGGGTACCTGAAGCCATTAGCCCTAACCTCTGAAATACAGGAACTGACAAATTTCTTTTTCTCTCCTAACTACTTAGAGTTGGATGTTCTGTTAGTTTTAATTGAAAGAATTGATTAAGTCAGTGGCTTTCCACTATTACACATGAAACATCGTTATCAGTATCAATCACCAGTAAGATAAACTGCACAACACAAGTCTCCTTACGAAGTGCTTTCTTGCCATCTCTAAGGTACTGACTTCCAATCCCTGCTGAACTCTGAGGCTTCAAGCAGATCATACATTTAGCAAAATGTGGGAATTGTTCACATCATTGCTATTTATTTGACGGCCGTTACAATGCATCTATGCAAAGGGATACTTAATGCATTAAGGAGACTTTGCCACTAGAAAGGTAGAAAGTGTGGTCCAAGTTTCAGCTCTTCCAATTCCTAGCTGTGTGACTGAGAGCAGTTTATAGGATTCTGTGAGTTTCAGGGTACTGGTTATCCTTCCTGCCTCTGGGATAAGTTACCTTTCATGGGCGGGTCACAGTTTCAGGGGAGTCAGTCTATGGTCAGCTGGCCTCAAGACAGAAGCAATATGGCAGACGAGCATGGCAGAGCAAAGTCGGTGTCTGTACATGGTGGCTGGAAAGCAGAGTACTAAAGTTCTAAGAGAAAGGGGCCAGACACAGTACCCAAAGGCATGTTCCCAGAAGTGTGCTCTAAGTCTCTGGATGTTTTCAGGTCAGGCGAGTTGGCCCTCCAGCTTGGCTGTTACACGCAGGTCCACTCTATGAGTGATGGGTACATGCATTCCCATCCACTGACTTCTCCAGATGTGGGGTCACAGGTGAGGTGGAACAGGAGTCAGGAAACTGTGACTCTGAGTTGCACTGGGGCCCTGGGCCTCGTGCTAGAAATACGTCCCTTTACTGGAACACAGCCACGCTCTCTTGCTTACACTGTCTGTGGCTGCCATTGCCACAGAGTTTAGAGTCTATGAGAAGAAAACTCACGTCACATAGGGCATTTTTTGTTCTGCTTCCTATCTGGTCACATGTGTTCTAACAACAGACCTGGGTTTCTCTGGACAGCAGCAAGGTTTCCTCCTGGGCCTCCCTGGTGCCCCCGAAAACTCCCACAGGGAGTCAGCTCTAACACTCACACCCAGTGTTGGCAAAGTATGATGGGTGACGAAAGTGGGAACAAACTCTCCAGAGGGCAATTTGACAACATTTCTCCAACGCCTTAAAAATTCCCCTGACTTCATTATCCCACTCTTAGGAAGCTGTCTTCAGAAATAACCAGAGTTTAGACGTGCCTACAAAGTGGAGACATGATGGTGAGGGAATGACGTAAATTACTCAGCCGTGGCAGGTCCCGTTTCCGAAGTTCTTTGATGCCACGGGAGATGCCCCCGCCATGGAAGTAGTGAAAGGCTCTTAAGGAAATGGTGTGTTTAATACAACCCTGGTTTGAGCAGTTTAATGGTGTTTTTCCCAGGGTAGTAGAATGGCAAGAGGCTTTTATACTATTCATTTCATTTTTCTTTTTGATCAGAAAAGGAAGAATTTAGCCAAGAATTATTGGTTGGAGCTCTTTGGTTTTGTTTTTTTGTTTGTTTGTTTGTTTTGGTGGTACTGGGGATCGAACTCAGGACCCTGCGCTTGCTAGGCAGGCGCTTATTCCACTGAGCTATATCCCCAGCCCCAAAAGAATTGACAATGCGTAATTTTTTTTTTTTTTTCCCCTCCGGGACCGGGGATCGAACTCAGGGCCCTAGTGCTCAGCGGCAAGCACTTAGCCCACTGAGCTGTACCTCCAGCCCGAAGAATTATTGGTTGGATGAGCTTGAGAGAGTCCTTTATGGTCTGTGAACAGGGTGTTCTGTTCAAGCAGGGTGGGACACTCAATAAGCTAGAAATCTGGAGTGTGGTGGGGACTTCAGTGACTAAACTTCATCTGAATCAAACAAAGCATCGGACCCCACCCCGTCACCCATGAGAGCTGTGAGGACAAGCACCGACAAGCTAGTCCAGCGCTTGGCGTGGACACTGTGGGATGACCTCGCCGGGGTCCCACAGCACAGTACCAGCATAGCTGTGTCAGAGCCTAGGGTTTTCATTCATACCCAGGGCTGGTTCTCACTCAGCTGGCGATTTTCCCTCCACCCTGGCCCTTCTCCAGCTTTCTCCACGCGGGAGCTGGGATCGGCGCCCTCCAGGTGCTCAGGCTGAGAGCGTGGTGTATGCTCAACTCGGCACCAGCACAGGGCTTCCGAGGTCCCCTCCACGGAGAGCTGGGCCCCAGCCCTCTTCCTACTCGCTTCTGTGGCTTCTGCCTAAGCCATGTCTCCAAAGTGGCCAGCTGCAGGGGCTCCCTCACTTACCCCCCTGTCACTCCTCTGCTTAAAATCTTTCTTGGTTTCTAAAACCTAGAAGCCCGCCTATCCCACGCCCCTTTGGATCTAAGTCAACCTCTCTCCCGCTTCTCACATCCGCTCCTCTGTGCTCTGCTCCCGCCCCCTGCCCCCAAAAAACTGTCTTCATCCTCTCTCTGCCCAGACCCCACCTGAGTCCTCCGCCCAGCCCCACCCTGGCTCCTGGCTCCAGACTCCAGGGTGGGTGGCTGTTTATACCTGCTCCTCTCAGCTCCAGAACTGGGAGACATTTTTCAGAGCCCAAGTCTTGCCCTGAAGCCCACGTGAAGGAAGGACCTCTCTTCCTTTTTCTTAGAGGGCTCTGGGAAGGCCGAAAACTCTCGGTCCCCACATTTGCTGCTTGGGACATAACCTGCTTTCAATCCCTTTCAATTATGGGATTTCTGACAGGAATTCAGAAAACAACGCCTAAAGCCCGTGGCGTGGATGGTGGCCATGGTTCATGTCCAAGTCTGCCTGCTTAGAGTTCCAGAAAGACTCCTCTCACCTGCCCTTGCTGTCCCTCTCCGCTTCCACTTGGGGCTGTCTGGCCACACCCACTCCCCAATCTCAGTTGGGCGACACCTTCCCTGGTCTCGGGCTGGTCTGTGTCCCCTGGAGCTGGGAAGGGCTGACACCGAGCTCAGCGTGACCCACCTGATTCGAAGGCCAGGTCTTCGCATTGGACCTATGACCCCAAGCCTCAATTTCCCTAACTCTAGGATAGGAATGATAATACCCAACCTTCCGGGTTTGTGGTAGAATTGCCCAGGAAATAAGCAATTACAAATCTTGTTCTTTCCTCCTAACTTCTGGAAGGGTAGGGAAATGGGTGTGAGGGGTGCACTGAGGTCCAGAAAAGAGTTAGGGGGCAGGGTCTGCACTGAACTCAATCAGCACCTGCCCTGCAATGGGGCTGGGGGACACCGAGGACCAAGGAGGAGCAGAAATGAGTGGCCTCTGACATCGAGCCCAACAGGCCTGGTTTAAATCCCAGCTCTGTCACCTAGGAGCTGCATGATGGCATGGTGCATGTGTCTGGGTGCGCGTGCATGCGTGCGTGCGTGCGTGCGTGCGTGTGTGTGTGTGTGTGTGTGTGTGTTGCCCACTCCGAGCCTCACTCGCTGCATCTATGAACCAGGAGTAAGTGTTCCCACATCGCAGTGGTCACAGGACTGGAGCTGACACACAGGAAGTTCCTGATCTGCCCGTTGACCTAAGGCATCATATGGCCCCTAAGGCACAGGGGCCCCACCTGGCCCTGAGGGTGCACCTGGGACGGTCCCGGGAGGTGCGCTGAGAACTAGGACCTCTCACTTGCTTACTCCATTCCCTAAGTGACAAAACTACAGCAGCCGCCCTTGATCGAACCATGTGTTCTTAGTCTTTCTTTTTCTGTTGTTTTTATTTTTGAGACAGGGTCTTACTATGTAGCTCAAGCTGGTCCTGAACTCGAGGCAAGCTTGCTGCCTCAGCCCCTGGAGTGCTGGATTACAGGTGTGCATCGCCACACCCAGCAGTCTTTTTTTTTTTTAACAAGAGACCAAAGCTCAGATGTCGCTTGTCCACTTGCCCATGATCACCAAGCAGGCCAGTGAGAGAGCTGGGCTGTGGCCCTTGCTGTGGATAGATGTTTGTGTCCCTGAATCCACAGGTTGACATCCTAACTCCCAGGTCAGTGTCAGGGGCGGTGCCCTTGCGAGGTGACGGTGGTGAGTGCGGCGCCAGGATGGGGTCTGTGCCCCGATGGAAGAGGCCAGGAGCACCCTTGCCCTAGTGACCAGGAGCACAGAGGAGGCTGGACGCCCCAACTGACGTCGCTGCCCCTCATCTGGCACCCCAGCTCCATTGGACTGATGAGTGCCTGTGTTTAACCCGGGCCCTGGCCAGTGTTTCTGCCATGGTGGCTGGGATGGGATGTTGCTCTCCTCGTGCCCGAGGGAAGGATGGATGGCTGGGAGGAGGTGCCAGTGCTGAACCCCAGGCCTGGAGCTTCAGGGAAGCTTGGGGGCAGAAGAGCCTGGGGACACTGGGGTCAGGCTCTCTTCTAAGGCTGGGCCCAGCCCACATCCTCCCTGTGTCCTCTGTGGGACATGACCCTGGCACTCCTGCCCCACCTGCCAGGGGCTTCAGCCCTTCCCCTGGCCCTGGCTCCTGTATAGCTTTGACATAGCCTGACAATGTTAGGAAGGAACCATTGCTGGGACAGTGCTAGTCACACTGGCTCAGGGGATGCCACCCCAGAGGGCTGAGCTCAGTCAGCCGCTGGAGCTCCCTGGGCTGTGAGGAGGAGGCTGCTCTGGCAGGTGCCTCTGGGGCGGCTGACCTGGGCCCCCAGTACCCGCTCTCTGGAGGACTTTAGGAAGAGCCCAGTGCTCATGTGTGTAGCCAGGATTAGGTGAGCTGCTGCTTACAGCAGAGACACAAATGATCCCGGGGACCCAGGACCCCACGGATGCCAAGATCCTGATGCCCACGTCCTTTCCATAAAATGGCACAGTGTTTGCTGACCCTCCTGTGCATTTTCTGTCCTCCCCAGGTGCCCTACAACACCAAGTACAAGGGAGTGCTTCATAGGGAGCGGCTATGTTGCACTGTTAAGAGGGTAATGCAGAGGAAAAGGCCCGAACCTGTCCATTGTGGATGCCCTGCATTTCCTCGGGGTGCGCCAAGGATGTCTGGGCCTGCGGTGCTGCCGGCTGGCAGATGTCTGTGTTGGGGAAGAGCTGGGTGCTCCCCTTCCCGGTCTCACACCAGCAGGCTGTCTCGGGGAGCCGGTGACGGGATGGGCATTGCAGGGGGCAGGGGGCAGGGGATCAGAGGAGAAAGAGGGAAGCAGTTGTGGGGACGCACGCTTGGCCTCAGCTGAGCCCCAGATCCCGTGAGTGGGGTCAGAGCTGAGAGGGGGCAGCGAGGGCCAAGTGTGTGGGCTTGGGGCTGAGCAGGCATGGCAGGCAGGGAGCATTGACTGCCAAGGTGCCCGCCAAGGGCCACGCCCAGGACACGGGTTCCGGTGCCACGGTCTTGTCTGGAGTCCATCCTCACCTCTGTGGCAGAAGGGGCCGGACAGCATGGTCCTGCCTGGTGCCAGTCACATTGTCTCTTCAGAATTCAGAACAACCAAAACCCTAGCGGGGAGCGAGGTAGCCCAGCAGCTGGGGGATGAGTGACGCTAAGGCTGCGTGGCCGCGCTTTGACACTGGTGCAGGGAGAGGAAGGGGAGGGGCTGGAGGAGGACCCTAGAGCTGGGTGCAGAGAGGAGAAGAAGGAAGCAGATGCACAACCCAGACAGACTGGCGCCTCCTGCAATTCTGAAGCAGCTGCCACCCTGGCCCAGCCCGAAGCCCGGCTGCTGGGCAGGGGTGGGCAGAGTGGGGCAGAGGCGCAGTGGGACTCTGCAGCCAGTCCTCCCTGACTCCCCCAAGGGGTCGTCCTGTCCAGACTTCAGTCATTGGGCCAGCTTGTCCTCGAGGAGCAGAGCTGCCCTCTCTCAACTCTGACATGACACAAGGCCGCCCAGCACCGCCAGTGCCCCCTGCTGGTGAAAGTCACACCTCTTCCTGCCTAGGTCATCCAAAACACCATGGTCTCCCTTCAGGCCCCTGGGCCACCTGCTTTCTGGAGCTTTCTCCCAACCTCCCCGGTGAGTTAGTGCCTCCACGCTGACAGCTCTCGGATCCCTTTGTGTGTTCTGCGGCTCTGACATTTCTCACACTGTGTTATACTTGGCGTTGAAGTCATGTCTTACTCAGGTGTGTGACTATTTTCTTGTTCTTCTGTTAAGGGAAGAATACAATTCTCATCCCCCTCCACTGCTCAGAGCTAATGGTGGTCAGCAATTTCTGTGAAGGGCTTCCAGACATGTCTGCGTATAAGAAGCACACTCAGTGTGCGTCTGATCTTAGTTGTCTGACCCAAATGGACTCACAGAATGCTGTCTTCCTGTACCTTTTGTGTATCCACATGTTTACTGTCATGGACAACCACCCCCCCTGACGTCAGTGCCCATTGGACAGCTTTGGTCTAAGCCTGCCATGTTGTTTTATTTTCTCTTTTAAATCAAAACTTTGCTTTGATTTCTATGCTTTGCTATAGTTTTGCTCTTCTTTCCTCCCCCTGGTCTGTGGGGCTCCTCTTTCCCCTTCTCTTGCCTTATGAGGGCTTGGAAGGGTCACAGTCTGTTTAAAAAGGTTTCCCTTAGACTTTACACAGAGCACATCCAGGTCCACTTTATGATTGACCAACTTTATTCCATGTCCACAGCTGCTGCACTGGCAAAACTGTAGAAATCCGGGTATGGGTACCTCTCCCCACAACCTTTCCCCTCCACCGTCTCTGGTTAAGCTATTTCCTTTTTATACTGTTGTGGTTTAGGGCATTTATGTTCTGTCTGTGGCTGCAACCCCCACAGCTGTTCAGCCTTAGTTCGTATTTAAATGAGTAGAATGTTTCCTCACTGCTTGCAGGTCATAACTTCTCTGCCCCTTGAGGGAGACACTGGTGTATGCCTTGTGGGGCCTGGAGCTCAGGGGCAGCTCTGCATCCACGGACGAGCTTCGTGGGCCACATGCTGTCTCTCTGGATCTGCGCAGGTGAGAGCTTGGGTTCAGGCAAGTGCTCCCAAAGGTAGTGCTCCGTGCAGTGAAGTATTGCTCCCCAGAGTTGTGGTACAGGGGTTGGAGCCCATAGGAGACGGGAGGTACTCAGGTCACTGGGGGGCATACCCTCGAAAGGGACTGTGAGACACAGGTCTTTCTCTTCCTGCTCTTTCTCTTCTGCTTCCTGGTTCGTGATGTCAGCAGCTTCCTCGGCCACACACTCCCCACACTGTCAGGGCAGATCGGCTTGGTCTTGGGCTAGAATTGTCAAAACCGTAAGCTTTCAGAACTGTGAGCTGCATGACATTTTCCTGATGCCGTTTTGCCCTGTATAATGGATTTTATCATTACTTTCAACCTTTTTTATCTTGGGCTGGAGCCTAAGTAGTTTTTACTTAGGAAATATTTTGCTTTGGTCTATGATGTTATCAGGGATATAGTTGGGTGGGAAGAGATAGCGAGCTGGGGCTGATAGTAGATCCCCCTTGAGTTTCTCATCTCAGAATTCCTTACCAAATCCATCCTGTCCTGGGGACACATCTTACTGCTTTTTTTTGAGACAGAGTCTCACTATGTAGCATAGTCTAGCCTTGAACTTGCTTATGTAGCCCAGACTGGCCTCAACTCATGGAGAGCCTCCTGCCTCAGCCTCCTGAGTGCTGGGATTACAAGTATGCACCACAGTTATGGTTCTAATATAAGCATGTCTTTGCATCTGGAAACTGGTTTAAGGAAATGTGTCTGATTGCCAAGTTGACAAGGGGTGGAATGTTATGGTTGATACATTGTGTCAACTTGGGGAGTCTAGAGGTTTAGCTGAGTGACTCAGGAAGAAGCTAAGGTGCTTACTTTGTACACATCCTGAGCCTGTGGAAGAGGAGGGCATGGAGATTGTGTGAGAGGTTCACGCCCCCTGGGTGGGGATAGCCTTTTTACAATGGAAGGGAAGAGGGTGCTTGCAGCCATTCCACATATTTGCTGGTTCTTTGCTGCCATGAACAGTTCGCCCTCTGCCATGTGCCACTCTGCCTCTGAGCCAGCCAAGTATGGACTGAAACCTCCACAAACTGTAAGCTAAATAAACCTTTCCTTCCTTCATTTTGGGCGTTGGGTATTTCGTCTCAGCAATGAGAGAAAAGTAACCAAGACAACCACCATACCCAGATTTTTGTTTCTTATGGGTTAATTATCTCAAGTATTTCATGATAGTATTGTGATGTGAAGCTGACTCATACAGTGACTGCTCCACACATGAAAGACAGCCAGATTGGCCATCAGGTCTGAGGATGTACTTAGTGTCTTCAGACTTCTGTTGCTATCGTATCTTTTTGTCACTAATGAGTAAAGAGAAGTTGAAGGCTAATTTGATTTTTCCTTAGGGTATTTCCAAATTTTATGGTCTGACTATTCTACAGTAAAATTCCATGAAATATTAAAAAAAAATTTGAGGCTTTTTTTACATTCAGAAAAGTTTTCTTCTAAAATATCTTTGAATATGTTTGTCTTGTTGTTTTATTCTTCTCCTCAGGGTTGCGCAGTATGCATATGTAAATCTCCTTGGTATTTCACGGGTATACTGTCTCACTATTTTGTTTCATTGTCTTTGCTATCCCTCCGTTTATTCGCTTATTACCTCTGCTCTTTATAGTCCTGACTTTGTTCTTAGCTGAATATACTGCACATCTTCCTGATGCCATTTCCCCCGTGTGATGGATTTTAACCTTTATTTTTAATCTTTTTCATCCTTGCTTGGTTGGAACTTGTCGGCTTGTTGTTTTTATCCTCAATGAAATGACGTTGGTCTGTTCTTTTATCAGGAGTATAGTTGTATGGAAGGAGAGAGTGAGCTGGGGCCCATTTCCCTTGAATTTCTCATCTCAGAATTCAAAACCTACCTGTCCTAGGGACACATCTCCCATCTTATCAAGCATCCCTCAGCATGAAGCACAGGTGAGTCACCAGGGAGGCAAGCTCTCTCTTTGGCCACCTACTGTTTGTGGATCTGATTGCTGCTTCTCTTTCCCACCTCACCTCTGTGACATTTAAGTGGTGGGGCCTGGGTTGCAAATGCACCAGCTCCGCACAGACCGCATCCTCCACCCCACCCTTGCCCTCTGTCTTATGGAAATGAGTCCAGACTGGGCAGTGTGGGCTCCAAGGTCCATTTACACCTCTGCTCCTTCTCTTTCCTGGATGGGATCCTTTCTGGGATACTTTTGCAGCCTTTGTGATATTTTTCTTAGTTTCAAAGGACTCTGACAACATAAATGCCTTCTATTACTGTTTTTCTATGCTAAAGTTCTAGCTCCACTGAACACGGCAAGTAGTGTGGGTTTTAACCAGTTTTACTTAAGTTTCTCTTACATTGGCTTCTGTAACAAACAACCTGCCTCTAAATTTCCTGTCTAACAGGATACAAGTTCCTATCTGCCTTGTGTAAGTGTCCAGGGCAATCTTTGATCATTAGGTAGCTTGGCGTTTCTGTTCTGCTGGGACTTGGAGTCTAGTGAATCCAACCAGAGAAGTGAGAGTGAGAGGCAGAGGGAGAAAGAGAGAGAGAGGGAGGGAGGGAGGAAGAGAAAGAAAAAGAGAGAGAAAGGGGGAGAAAGAGAGAGAGAAAGAGAAAGAGAGGGAGAGAGAGAGAGAAGGAAATCTCCACCTCTTAGTCACTGTGGCCCAGAGGGAACACAGGTCACATCTGATCCCATTCCAGCTATGAGCCCAGTCGCATGGCTCCATGAAGCCTGCCCAGACAGGAGGGGGCTGTCCCCTACCCCCACTCTACCTTAGAAAGGGAGGGTGACTCCATGAGCCCTTCACCTTCTCATCCCCATACCTCTCTTCTAAGGTCACTGAAGATGAGATTTTCTTTACCTTTTTCACCTTTTTTATTAGTGGGTTTTGGAGAAGGGAGTTTAGTAAACCTCTTTTAACCATCTCTCAACTTCTCTGTGAATTTCCTCTAAATGAGAACCTGACTTAAGTGTTAGCATCCAATACCCAGCACAATGACTGGCAGAGTAGATGCTTGATGGCCTTTCCTGAGCGATGGCGGAACACAGCCCTGGTGGAGCGAGTGGGGACGGCTCTCCCATGTCTCCTACTCTCTCCTTGCCTCTCCATCCCTCTGCCCTTCTCTCTTGTGGAGAGGTGAGAGGAGAGCCTGTCTGAGGTGAGAGGTGAGAGGTGAGAGGTGAGAGGTGAGAGGTGAGAGGTGAGAGGTGAGAGGTGAGAGGTGAGAGGCAAGAGTGGGGCCTGTCTGAGATGCTCCTTCATTCTCCATTTGCCTTTTCTATCCCGATTTGGCTCAAGCCTTTTACCTCCTGTCTCCCTTCCCTGACTTCTTCTCCCAGGAATGAAATCTGGTCAAGCTTGGCGCAGGGCTCCAGGGTTCCTGCTGCCAAACCAGCGCTGAACAATGTGCCTCCCTGCAGCTTGGCTGGAGGAGTAGATCGCGGGAAAAGAAAATCTGTCTCTGTCTGTGGAGCACAAATCACTGGTAAGGACACCACAGGTGTGACGCTGTAGCAGTGTTAGAAGTCATGCGCGTTAAGTGGGGTAGGGTGTGGACCAAGGAAAGATCCTGCCCGCTGACCCACATGGGCGATGGTATTAAAGTCTGCTGTGGCAAGTCACTTCCAATGGGACCATCCCCAGGAAGTGGCATCCACACACAGGGTAGCATAGAGTGGCCAGAAGTGTGGCCATCAGTATCCAACAGACATGGGCTTCTGTCCTGCTCTGCCATCACCGGATGAGGGACATTACACACATCTGTAAAGTAATTTGAGCTTCAGTTTCTTCACCTCTAATAACACTGAGATAGCATCTGCCCTGCCGGGTGTTAAGAGGCTGAATTACATTTAATCTTGGCACAAAAGAGACTTTCAATACTTGTTGAATGAGTAAACGCCAAATGCACTTTGTTTTTAAGGCAGAACCTGGGATATTCTTTTTTTTTTTTTTTTTGGCGGTACTGGGGATTGAACTCAGGACCCTGCGCCTGCTAGGCAGGTGCTTATTCCACTGAGCTATATCCCCAGCCCCCAACCTGGGATATTCTAAGCAATCAATACAGGATTGGTTATATTAGTGATGACTAATTAGTAATAATTACTGATGACTATATTAGGAATGGTTTATTGCAGTAACAAAGCCCCCAAAGCCTTGTGTTTTAAAACAAAGGAGGTTTGTTTTTCATGTATGTTCTGTGTTCACTGAAGGACATCTGGGGACCCTGCCCTGGGTCACCCTGGGCCAGTGGAACAGCCACGACCTGGAGGACTATCTGTCACTGCCCATTAAAATGTCATGTGTATTTCCCCACGCTCTGAGGCTGAGTTGTGTTATCAGACTTAGTCTGGCTGATGCAATGCAAACAGATGTGAAGCAAGCAGAGGTGTGAACCAGCATTTCTGTCTGACCTCTTTGATTCCACTTCAGCTGGTGGATATGCCAGCTTGTAGCCGAGACCCCCACAGTCTGCACAAAGCTGACACCTTGCCACACCCAGTCATGTGTGCAAGACCGGCTGGTTTACATCAGAAGGGCCTCTTGGCCAACTCCAGCCAACCCCAGATTTATGAGCAACGAACACTTGCTGCAGCACATAGAGGCTTCTGATCGGTTGTTACACACTGTTACTGTGGCAGTAGATGGCTGATACACTGTGGCTTAGCCACAAGCTCTCCCATACCTAGGTGTCTGCACCTGTGCACATTTCTTAGGAAAAAATATGTGTAATAGATTTTACTGAAGACCTCAGGAAGACGTCTGAGGGGCTGAACATCACATAAATTCATGAATTTCCATTCACCATGGCTTTTCTCCTGTTTCTTTGGCTAGGATCTTAACTCCAGGGCTTCCCTGCATTCTTTCTTTTCCCAGCACACAATTTGGCCAGTGTACATCTGTTGTTATCCTCTCCCCAAATTTTGCTCCTTATTCCACAGGACAAGTGAGCCTGTTCTAGCTGTTCTCAATCCTGAGAATCGGAAAGTCCTTCCACTTGTGGAACCTACTCCCCTAGCAGCCACTTTTTCTAAAGCCCTGTTCTGTCCTTGGTGGGCCTCTAAGCGCTAACCTTAGGATGCAGATATTTACTGTCTGCACTGGAGGGATACTGGGACATCAGTCTTCTGCAAACACCCAGTGAAAGTAGATGACACGTTCCACAGTGGCAGGTTGACACACTGTCTCCATCTTATCTGCACAAGGTCTCCTGGGTGCAAGGTCAGGAAGGTAGGAAGAGGGTGACTGGCACCAGTGTCTGGGTCTCCTTTCTCCACTGAGGGAGATGTCTAGTGCTGGCTCTGGGCACTTTGAGACTTGGCCTGGCTCTGGGTGCAGCTTGGCCCAGGATCTCTGTGGGTCTATGGAGCTTGGCCAGGCACATGGACAATGCTGGTCCGGAAAGGCTGCAGGATGACACTCAACACCACAGCCCCCCTCTGCAGGCCAGCGGTCTCGGGGGTCTGCCTGCTGGGGAGCAGGGTGTGGACAACCCCGGGCCTGTGGGCTGAAGTTGGTTCTGTCAACCGGAGCTCTGCACTGGCTGCTGGGCTCACCGGGGCCAGGGTAAGTGCCAGCGGGCAGGGAGAGCTGGCATCGCACCCGCACTTTAATCCCCTCTGTGCAGGAATGTTCCTCACAGAGACAGCAGGGCTGCAGACAGCAGGCAGTGCCAAAGGGAGGGGTGGTGCCGAGTGCTTTGATGGGAGTGAGGGTGACGAGTCAGGGGAGGGCCTGGGCAGACTCCACGTGGACCCTTTCTTCCACCTTGGACAAATCATGTGCCTTCTGGGACCCTGTTTCTTCACTTTCAGAAGATAAGGCGAGACATATATGATTTGTTCCAAGATAAAGCTCTGTTTCTGCTGTGAAGTCCAAGTTGGTATTTTTATATTCACCTATTAAAGCTCTCCTGGTGCCTCTGCATAGGTTCTGTCCCTGTGGACACCAGCTGCATTCACCTCACCCTTCAATACCAGGGTTTTAAGCACCTGGAGAGGCAGGGCTCACAGTGCACCTTGTCCAACACACAGGATTGCTCAGAACAATATACACAGAGGACACTTCAAGGTCACCTGGCTCAGCCTTCTCAATTTTAGATGGAGAAGGGAAGTGATTTATCGATATTGTACAATGAATCTCAGGCCCAGAACTTGAGTTCTGATTCCAGAACAAAGCTCATGCCAACTACTGAAATTCTCTGCCTGAGATTTCACATAAGGTCTCTGGTTCCAAGGCTTTCAAATATTCCATCTTTTAAAACAGATTCAGCTCTTCCCTTCTTTGGGCAACATTTAGGCTTAGCTCAGGGGCTGATCAGGAGGATGTGAGAATCTTAGGATCATGTGAAATCTGTGAAATTCCAAAGGCATAGGATCCTTTGGGAATCCTAGAGATTTCTCCCCAGCAGCCCAAGCCTTGGACAGCAGGCCCTGGAAGGGAGATAGATGGCCTCCAGCCTTGCTGGTCCCAGATCCAGCTCCAGGGTAGGACTTTGGGGTTGACATGACACAGCCCTATTGTGAAAAGGAAGGTTCTGACTTTCTGCAGATGACTCACACACTAATGCAAAAAGTCTGCCTGGAATCAGAAAAACAGACCAGAACAATGACACTCAAGCCACCAAGAGGGCAAGAAGATGCTCAGAAACATGAAAGGAAGAGGCCCCTGTGGCCGATCTCCCAGTAACTGGTGCTCAGCAAGCAGGCCACGTACCAAGCGCTCTGGGGCAGTATCAAGGAAAACATGCCATACCTGCCAAGTTCTAAGAACTCAGAACACAAGGGATTAGACAAAGCCTTAAGAAGTGTGATTGGAGATTACAGTGAATATTTAAATTATTCAAAAATTTATTACAGTAAAAGAAACATTGCCCTTAACTCCCCTTCACTTGGAACACACTCATCCCACCATCCTTGCCACTTGAGGTGGCAGCTCTGGAGTCCTCTCTCCTGAGGGTTTTTAGCTGCACTGTCCTGGCTGCCTCCATGTCCTAAATGGATTCAAAACATCACCTTTTCATAGTCATTTTGACCCTGGGGAAGAGCTAGAAGCCACATGGTAAAAAATCCCATGAATAACATAGGTGAGGACCCCGCATCATGTTTTTAGAGCTGCCTTTCTGTGGATGGCACCAGGAGCGCAATCACCAAATTTTTTATCACACCTCATAAAGAAAGACTCTCATGGAAAAGGACTTCCAGAACTACTTCAGAAAGTGGCAGGAACAGTGACATAGATGTTTGAAGCCAGGGGGTATATTTTGAGGGCCATTAATGGCAATGTATCTTTTATTGTAAAGTGTTTTTAAACTTAATATTCATGGTATGTTTTGGTCACACCTCCCAGAGGCTCATGCTGGACACCATTAGGAAGAGCAGCTTACCACCCCATATCTGCAAGCACCATGTCAGGTCTGACAGCCCCTGCCCAGAGTTCTCCTTCCAGCTCAATCCAGCAGCCCCCACGGCATCACCTGCTGTGTGTCTCACAAGGCAACACAGTGCCCTCAGAGCCCATGGTCTTCCACCTCAGCCTCCACAGCTCTGTTAGAGTAGATGACACCGTCATTGGCTGGCTAGCTCAGCCCAGCTGTGGAATCATTCATGAGAACTACCTCGCCCTCAGTCACCAAGCCCCCAGAGTGCTAACTGTATTTCAAATCCACCTTCCCTTGTGCTGATGTCGGGTCAGCACCATTTCTTGCTTCTGAGAGGCAGAGCCGGCCTTCTAGAATCTCTTATTGCTGCCAATCCACTCTCCATGGAGTAACAGCACGGCACTGTGAACACACACTGATTCAGTCCTATTCCCACCCAGATCATCCCAGTGAGGACCTACAAGCCTACCAGGGAATGATTAACATTCTAGGAAATGCCTCTTGCTATAAACAAGTGCAGAACAGCAAACTACCCAGAAAGCAGTGTTTTTCAGACAGTGGACAATAGGCAGTACAGGACTGTTGTCCTTGTGAGGGAGCTGGGAGCCCTCAGCTCACAGTGTGGCCGGGATGCAGCATGACGGGAGAGTGGAAGGCAAGCCCACCTCAGCTCAGGAGGTGAGGGACTGTCCCTGTGGAGGTACAGTGTGAGTGTGTGGGCAGAGGGTGGGGACTGCAGGGAGAGGAGATGAGGGGTCCCAAAATCTTTGGAGAGGTGCTGGCAGCCAAAAACTGAGTGCATACACCTGAGAGAAGACCCCCTGGCTGAGGAAAGGTTCTTGGAAAGCAGAGGGTCAAACAATGTCCAGGGCTCATGTGAGGATGGGCTACTTGCAATCCCAGTGGCAGGGGAGAGGAGTGCTGTCACTCAGAGGCACTGGGTGGGATATTCAGAAAGGTCACACCTAAGCAATGACACCAGATTGGCCCCGAGGTGCAGGTTGCTTCTGAGAGGTCATGACAAAGCTTAAAAGAAATCTCCCCAAGAATACAAAAGCAATCCAAAGTTATGTAACTGCTCACCAGAACAAAAGCCCATGCTCTTGAAATGCACATAACAAAGCCCAGCATTCATTCACACATATTTCACAATCCCCAGCATCCAATAAAAGTGATCAGGAACTCAAAGATGTAGTGAAATATGACTCATAACCAGGAGAAAAATCAATTTAAAAATCCTGCTTAGGTATGAGAATCAATAGCCAAATTAAAAGAGAAGACCATTTAAAAAGTGATTCCCCTTCTAGGTATCATCCCCAAAGAGCCAAAGACATCGTACTGCAGTGATTCATGAGTACCCGCGTTTATAGCACAGCTCATAATAAGTGGCCACATCTTGGAAGTGGCCTGTACGTCCATCATCAGATGAGTGGATAAAGCACAGGTGGTGCTTACACACCAGAGCAGGAGTCAGTTGTACAGAAAGATAAACTTGAGGCGTTTATAGGAAAACGATGTGTCCTTGGACCATAACGTTCTGGGGAGTGACTAGGACACATCAGCTCCAGTATCGCATTGTCTCTTCTATGAGAACCCAAATCATGAATAAGAGCAAAGCGAACTCCAGACATTGCGGTGGGAAGTAGAAAGATAGAGCTTCCTCAGGTGCTGATAGGTCAGGAGGTGAACGGGGAAGGAAGGGGGGGAAGTGAGCAGGGTGTGTTACACGTGCGTGTTAGCTCCACACAAGGAATGCACGGATCACGCACTGTAAACTCGTACTATTAATGAGAAAGCTATTATATGTCTTACAAAATCATCTGAAGATAAGAAAGAAAACAATGTGAGGAGAAAAGAAGTTGAGTTAATGAAAGGGATCCATATGAAAATTTTAGAAGTGAAAAATACAATATCTGAAATGACTAGAACAGCACATGGTACTAGCAACAGATTCTCTGCTGCAGAATAGATTGCTGAACTTGAACTTGTAGCCATGGAACCTGCCCAACACAAAGCAAAGGGAATGAAAACAAACTTGCCTCAGCAAGCCGCAGGATGTGTGCGTAACCAGCATTCCAGAAGAGTGGACGGAATAACTTTGCAAGAACTTTTTTCTAACTTTGGTGGAACTCTTAAACCCAAGGAGCTCAGTGAACGAAGGAATTTTAAATCAAGTTGCAGAAAAACAATAACAGAGAGAAAATTTAAAAAGTGGGGGTGGAAAGGCACTTTAAGTGTAGAGGAGCAAAGATAAGACCAACAGCCAACTTCCCAACAGCCAACTTCCCGTCGGAAACCAGGTCTTCAGAAGGTAATGGAACATGTAAAGTTCGGGAGCGGAAAATGGTCAGCCTGGAATTCTGTACTCAACAAAAATACCTTTAAACATTGTAGGAGGGGCAGGGGATATAGCTCAGCAGTACAACACCTGCCTGGCAAGCATGAGGTCCTGAGTTCAATTCCCAGAACTGAAAGTAAATAAACAAACAAACATTGCAGGAAAAATGAAAGACTTCCACCCACCTACAAACACGAGAGGATTCATTTCCAGTAGATCGACACTAAAAGGAACATGAAGGGAGCTCTTCAGGCTGCAGGAGGAGCCCATGAGGTAGAAGAGGGGAGGCAAGGGGCAGAGAGAGGCTGGTGGGATGGATGAGCTGGAAGCAAGGTAATGTTTGCCAAGACGATCCAGAGCCCTGGTGCTCAGCCTCCCTGGGGTCCTGGACCAGCCCATCTCCTCTGCGCCTGCTCTTTTCCTTGGCTGCCTATCTTGGGGAGCCCGCTTCTGGCCCCAGGCCTGCTCCATCTCCTCTATGCTCAAGGCAGGTCCCCTCCACCCTGATGGCCTTCCCCATCATCCAGGCCCCCAGCGTTACCTCGAGGTGAGGCTTCTCTTCCCTCCTCCTCATCTCAGTCGGTTTATCTTTATGATGACCTCCCTTGGAGAATTACTGTTTCAGGGCCTACCTTCAGCATCTTTCAAATTCTTAAGATGAGCACAAGTTACACCCATCTCCATGACAACGATGGTGGTGATTAACAGCCATGATGGTAATGGGTGGACAAATGCACAAAAACTCCCAGTGCTGAATAGCACAAACTTAGAGGCCCCATGAGTGGGTGTGGACGGGTCTCAGTGTCCCCAGGAGCTGGGGTGCTTGCCACACAAAGGACCTGGGAAAAGGCTCGCTGGGTCGGTCGCACAGAAAAAACTCCAGGCATGTCCTTCACCCCTGCAGCTCAGCTGGGAACCACGGGGGCTTCCCAGCAGCGGGGCCTCATCATTCCTTCGCCCACACAGCCCTGCACAGAAGCTCAGAACTGTTGCTCTCTCTGGCCAGCTGTGCTGTCAACCCTGCCCTATGGTCAGGGCCAGGGCGACAGCATGAGGGGCCTGGGGTTGAGCCTCCTGGGGAGCAGGGTTTGACCTTGGCTCTGCCTCTTACGTGTCCAGCTCTCAGGTGGGCGAGCTTCACCTCCCTGAGGTCTGGTTGCTCTGCTGTGAGTTTAGTATGTGAGCCTGGCTCTGGAGGCTTAGGAGAGGCCTGGATGGGGTAAGAATGGGAATCTCCGGGTGGGAAATGACCACACCTCCTTCCCCTCTGCATCAGTCCCTGCCGGGCAGCAGCGACTTGATCTGTGGTCTCCTGTGATCGGGGCAGGCTGGTGGGGAGGGGTTGCTAGGCTGAGTCTCAACCGCACTAATACCCCTGGGCTGACGCTCGCTCCACTTGCTTGTCTGTCTCCTCATCTGCAAAATGGGCATAACTGCACCGGCCTCCTCCATGGCAGGGCTACAGCGGACTGTGACTGCCTCAGAGGAACTGAGGTTGGAGCCATTGGCCCATCTTTTGAGACTTCTCCATCTATGGTGGTGCAGCTTAGGGCTCTCGTGGGCAGGCTGGCCTGCTGTTGCATATACATGAGCGCCCATTACATAATGGCTCAGGCCATCCAGTCACACCACAGCCCTGGCTCAAGTTCCCCAAGTACGTAATCTGGAGCAGGCAGTGGGGGGCCCAGGACAGGGGCAGTTGGAGCGGCTGACATGGATGACAAAGAGTATTTATCACCAGTGCTGTTAGGACATTTTAGTGTGGGGGATAATAAAAAGCAGCCTGGATTTAGTCATCTTTGCCATGGTTTCTGAGCGGTCTACAGACCCGGGCTCCTCCTTGCCTGCTCCTGCTCCTGCCACCCACACCTCTGCTTCAGTGCCAGGGACTGTGGCTGGCCCATGTGGAAAGCTGCTTGATGCCATGCCTGGGCCAAACCCCACGAGGGAGAAGCAATTTCCCCTTCCTTGTTCACAAATAAAGAAAACGAGATGCAGTTGGAGACATTTCCCAAGAAAGATCTTGTTCTAAAACCACACTTTCACTGCTGGGCTTAGCACCCCAGGAGTGGCCCTGCCCAGGGGCTTTGGGCCACCCCAGTCCACCCCCTCAGGCGGCTGATCTGAAGCAGGACCTCTGGGTCCCTTTTGACCTTCATCAGGCCTGCCTCCTGCTCATCGTCCTCACACCCGAGGGGCTCTGCAGGAGCAAGGTACACATTGGTTGGTGCGCAGCTCTGTCCCAGCTCTCGGGGCCCTCAGGCAAGCCATCCCCCAGCATGAGCATTGCACCCCAAGGGCGCTCCAGATGGGCCGCATTTTCCCTCAGCTTCCATGGCCCAGGAAAAGCTGCCTGGGAGACCGGAAGGGTCCAGGCCCTGCTGTGCAGTGACAGGAAGTTGAGCCAGTAGCAGGCAGAGGGGAGCAGCACAGGAGAGCTGGGGCTCTGGCCATGCTGTGGTCAGGGCGAAGGGCTTCCTGGAAATGTCCCAGCTGCGACTCCCTCCTGTGCCCGAGGACAGGGCCCTCCAGGCGGGGAGACAGCAATGTTCTGGGTAATTCGGGCTTGCTCTGCTGCCCTCCTCCCAGTCAGTCAGGGTTATGGTGGGAATTCTGAGAAACACTTGGAGCTGCCATGGGTTGAGAATAGGAACCAACTCCACAACCGGCTGAGTCCGGAACCAAACCCCGAAATTAATTTTCTATAAGTGCAATTCAAATGGGATCGAAGTAATTTTTGTTTTTAAACAAAACAAAACCTAAGTGGATTGGTTGGAACCTGAACCAAACCTCTGCGGGCTCTAAAATTAATGGACCAGAACAAAATTGGAAAATAAAAACATTTTTTTGAGTGAAAACATTATTTCATCAGGCTCATTGGTCCAGGGTTTTTGTTTTATGTCTCTTTTTTAAAAATGGGGAACAAAATTCAATTTGGAAGTGAAAAATCACTTGTTACAAAACATTCAAAAAAACAAAATAGATAAAGATGAGCCTGACTAGTGATCCCGTTAATACTATTTCCCCAATATTTTCAATGCATATTTTCCTTTTTTTATATATATGTGTGACCATTCTGCAAGGGTTATGTAACTGCCTGGTTTTTGTTGTTGTTGTTAAGACTACTCACAGAAAAATTCCTTGTCAATATCCAGTAGGCTTTTGTTGCTTTTTAGTAGGTGGAAAGTGTGTGGGGGGTGTGTACTGGCTTATTTCACTAATTTCCCAGTGATAGTTGTTTAGGTTACATCTACTGCTTTATTTTTATAAATAATGCCCCCATGAACAGTTTTGCATATGAATCTTTGCACATTGTTTTTAAAAAAGTAAATGATCAAAGTGACTCCAAGTCAAAGAACACATGACATTTTTTACTTTTGAGACTCATTCCATAGCTTTCCTCTAAACCGTCTTAAGTTTCTACTCTGCCCACAGCAGGTGAGAAGACCCTGTCCCTGTTGATCCTGTTTGACAGTCAAGTTTCCATTGCCACAAGGAGACACCCCACACTGTGTGCTTTGGAAAAGAGAAGGCGTGAGGCCAGAAGGATAGGGTGTCGCAGGGTGCAGCTCAATGGGGACCCCATGGCAGGTGGTGGGGTGGGCAGAAGTGCTGGTCACATCTCAAGCCAGTAGGCACCGAGGGGAAGCGTGGGCTTTGAAGGCCATGCGCTCACAGGATACCAAGAGGCTCCTGGGAACCACTTCTGGGAGTATGGCCTAAGGCCTAATGCCCTCTAAGAGGTCCCTTCAAGGTGTCCCCCCTCAGTACCAATCACCTGAACCTTTCAGGGGACACAAACCTCAGCTCTGCTGCTGGTCTCAAGTGTTGCAGGGGTGTGTGTCTCCACTTGGCTTCAAGGGTGCCCCAGGGCCTTTGCACACACTGCTCCCTCTGCCCTTGTTAGAGCTACCTTTGTGACCGCCTGTCAGGTGTCCCCTCTCCCCAGGCTTGGCCTCCTTCTCTTCCACTTTCTCACCACCCACACGTGTGCACACCCACAACTGTCACTCTTAACCCATCTGCTGTTTTTTTGTTGATCACGGCTCTACCCCCCGCCCTTACATGGAGATAGCTTCTAGTCCAGCTTTCCGACTCCTTAAGTTCAGACAGATACTGGATAATTATTTTTTGAATGGATGAATGGACATGTTTTTGGTTTTGTTTTTTTGAGATAAGGTCTCATTATGTAGCCCAGACTGGCCCTGAACTCACCTTGATCCTCTTGCCCCAGCCTCCTGAGCGCTGGATTACAGGGGTGCACCACCACGCCTAGGGGAATGAGCATTTTAAAATCAAAGCCTACCACAGCCATAGACCACCTTCAATATTTCACTGACCTCGGTCAGTGTTCTCTAATCCCATGAACTCACTCAGTCACCAGACCATTCTACATTCCAATCGTCTTCCAAGTTCACCAGGAAATGACAGCTCAAGAATGAGCACTGCATGCTTTGCCGAAAGCATTTTATGGGCTTCAAGCTTCAGCAAAACTGAAATACTTCTGCTCACAGAGCCCTCTACTTTGCAGGGAGCACTTTTAGTAAAGGTCACCTGGGCTATGTCCTCAGGTCACTCTGGGCCTCCTTGTCCAGGACCGAGCTCCCATTCAGAACTCACAACATATTCCCAGATGTTCCAGGGAGCCCCCAAATCTGCATCCGCATCACAGGAAACCACACCATAGGAAAGAAAGTACTGCTGGACAGGTCACTCGGGATGTCCCCAGACTAGCTGCGTGAGCCTGGGATGCGATTTCCTCAAGGTGAGTGCAGGGGACACAGAAAGAACCACGTGGCCCCATTCCCCATGCAGCTTAAGACTTTGGTGCCCTTGAAACAAAGGGCATCTTTCCCTGAGAGCGCTGAACTGGGGAAGTGGCTAAACCCTGGTACCCAAAGGGCTTAGAATTTAGCCAAAGCATCTCTTTCAGGCAGTGAGGGTGGGAGACTCTTTACATTGGATGGAAAGGGAACCATGCCCCCAGGAGCTCAGCCCACTCTTGTCCTGCAGCTGCTTGCATGTGGCTCTACATAGACCCCGTCCCCTCTGGGCCTCGGTTTCCCGGTTTAGCTACATGGTGAGCATCTATGTGGCTGCTTTGCAAGGTCCTTCCAGGCGACGCCAGGGGAGCTTCTCCCTGGCTGCAGTTAGCACTGCTCGGGAAAGGCTGCTCCAGCCATGGCATGATGCAAAGCGCCCAGCGCCCTCAGGAATCTGGCACTGTCTGTAAGTCAGCCCACGGCAGAGAGGGAAAGGATGGAGGCTAAGTCTTGGTGGGGACTCTGTGACTTCTCTATTGCCTTCCTGTGGTCTCCTCTCCACATGACCAGATCCTAAGCATGGCTCATGAGCTGCCCTCTGATCCTGCAAAACCGTTTCTAAAACTGGTCCCCAGGTCTTGAGACTGACACCACCCACTGGCCATTGTGAGCTCTGTTGGAGGTGGGCTTGGACTGGCCCTTCTGCTGGGCTGTGTGAAGCTGGGGAAGCTCTTTGATCTCCTGTTCCCTCATTTGCAGAATGTGAGTGATGCCTCCTCTGATGCTGTGAGAACTCGGAGATGCCGCGCATACAAAGCACCCAGCACCATGCTTGGCGCACAATAGATGCTTAATTAATACAAGTTCCTCCCATTCATCTCCCTTGACATTACTAAAGTGTCTTTGTGTAAGAGGACATTCCCCAAAGGGTGTTCTGTGGAGCACTACTTCCTGTCCACAATGCTTTCTACCAGATGAACGTTAAAGGAATTTCACATTCAAACGTAACAGGAAAATCTCGCTGTGCTCTCTCCCAGAGGTGGTGTTTGGTAACGTGCTGGGGACTTAGCTCTCTGCAAACACAAAAACAAATCCCAGATTTGTGGTGCTTGCTGAGTGCCCCGAACACGGACAGCTGGCCTGGCACACTGCAGAAAGCAGTGCTTGGGGTCCGCAGCCTTGGCTGCCTCCGACCCAAGGCTCAGTCCATGGATTTCCCAATGGAGTAGACTGCTGAACACCTCTGTCTCCGAGAAACCTCTCCATGGCCTGTGGGAGTGATGGTTGGGGTAACACTGGGAGTTGCTGCTATAGAAATTCATCCACACGCCATGCTCTGAGAAAGCCAGAGTGTGGTTTGCACCATGAAGGGCGTCACTGAGGAGTCGTCGGTGGAGGAGAAAAGCCATGGTTCTGCCTTCAGAGAGGAGAGCATGCTGGCCCATGCAAAAGAGCTGCAGCTGAGCAAACCTGCGTCTCCGGTGCGAGGGCCGGGGGAGCAGGCAGAGCCCTCGGCTGTCCCCAAGGGGCTGACCATGGAGCCAGAGGCTGGGCATGGCCAGGCGGGCTCTGGAGAGAAACAAAGGAGAGAAAAGCTCTGGCCCCGGACAGACCCAAACAGAGCTGCGCAAAAGGAGCAGGTGTTGTTTTTAAAAGTCAGATCATTATTTTCTGTTGTAGTAGTTGTTTTGTGTATGAAGCGTTGAGAGTTGGACCCAGGGCTTTGGACATGCTGAGCAAGTGCTCTACCATGGAAGTACCCCCAACCCCATTATTTTTACTTCCAATTGATGGTAATAATTGTATGTATTTATTGGGTAGCATATGCTATTTCCACCCGTGCATATGATGTGCACCAATGTAATTAGGGTAATTAGCGCTTGCACTCCTTAACATTTATTTTGCAGGCTTTAAGCCCCTCTCTTCTGGCTTTTCCTAAACACACTATTATGAGCTGTACCCCTCACCACCTCAGAGCATGGAATTGTCCCTCCCATCTGAACGAGCAGGGGTTTCCCCCATTCAATTTCCTTCAGGTTTTACCTGCAGCATTGGAAGCACAAAAAAGGTCCCTGTTCCAGCCCTCCCTCTCCCATCGGCCTCCTAGGCCTGTTCTGTGTGTGTCCACCTCCCTCAGACGGGCCACCTTGCTGTGTCCTGTGTGTCTAACACTATTCCAAGGAGTCCTCTGACAGCCATGTTTGTGGGATGATGGTGTTTAATTCTCTTAGTGGGAGAAGTTGCTGGATCCATCATGGAACTTGAACTCTACACCCAAGGAGGCCTTTGCTCTTCCCACTGGCAAAAACACCATGTTTACTCTAGGGCAGCTGTTGCATTTTGTGGCGGTGGTGACGTATACTCAATGTGAAGTTTACCATTTTCACTATTTCTGGGTGCACAGCTTAGGGACACTGAGCACACCCACACTGTTATGCAGCCACTGCTGCCATCTGGCCCAAGAACACACTCATCTCTCCAGATAAACTCTGTTCCCCTGATGGTGAATCCTTGGTTGCAGCCGGCATACCATAGACTGACACCTCTATAAACATGAGCCAAAATAAACCTGTTCTTTAATTTGAGTGTCAGGAATTTTGTCCCAGCAATGGAAAGCTGACCAGTTGCTTCTGCTTCTCCTTATGGACCACTCTTCAGGTACTAGGCACAGCCTTAAGGAGAGTACATGCGCCACCTCACTCAGCCCTGATGTAACACCGCAAGGGGAGAAGCGGAAGTGCAGCAGCTTGCTGACAGCCGCTGAGCCAGCAGGTGGCAAAGCCAAACATGAACTCAGCTGCGTCTGACCCTGGGCCCACAACGCTACCCTCCGTCTGCTCTGCAGCCAAGGCTGAAGTTACACAGACTCAACAAGAAGAGAGATCCCCTGAGAAGCACCCCGTTTCCTAGGTGATCTACGGCAGCAGGCCCCAGCCTCTGGGAACACCCCAACGGTGGAAATCTGGGCTGGCCAGACTACCCCGGGCACTGGGGCTTATGAGCAGAGGGACGCTGCTCTCTGAGAGGTGTGGCTAGACATGCCACAGGAGCGGGACCAGGTCTGTCAGCCCCTGCCCCTGGGTGGCTCAGGGGTGACAGCAGGCTTTGTCTGGGCGGAGGAGCAGAGACCAGCTCTCAGCGGAGATGGGTTGCTGTGCGCTTGAGATGGAGTTCGGTGTCACTTCAGCCCACTGGAGGAGCCAGCCTGGACAGAAGGGATGGAGGTAAGGGGCTTGGACATGCAGACGGACGTCAGGACTCCAAATGACCAGGCCGACAAACAGCCTCTGCTAGGGGCTGACCTGAAATTGAAACTTCGGTCTTGGGCTCCACGTCTCTGTATGGAGGTGTCCGAGCTCAGTCCTGCGGTGGCTTCATCTCAAACTTGCCTGTTAGAGCACATGGGCATGTGTGTGTGCACATGCGTGTATGTACGCGTGTGCATGTGTGTATTTCACACAGTCACCAAGGAGGCTCTCTGCTGCCCTTTCAGACCTGACTACATCGAGCCTAGACAGAGACGGGGGATGACAAGCTTGTGCTGCTTCCCGCAATCAGACTTCTAGGGTCACTTGCTGGGCTGGGGTCTTTGCAGTGTGGCAGGGTGAATGTGAGGCTGGGACACTCCAGACTGCTGGTCAGTGACTACCTGGGGGCCAGGCTGAGGCGTCCATGCCCTCCTCACACCCTCCCCACTCCCTCTCATCTCCTCCTTGACGGACCCCCAAATTCTCCCCTCAGATTCTGTCCACCAGGTAAGTCCATTGTGGTCTCTGCTCTGCCCACCACAACCTCCCAGAGGCCAGTGCACTGCCCTCCCCTTATCTCCAGGGAAGAGAGAAGACCCCTGGGGCAGGGATGGCACTGATGCAACCCACAGTGCTGGGACATAAAACCAACAGACTAGGAAGGAAGGGACGGAGGGAAGAAGGAAGGACGGAAGAAAGGGAGGGAGCGAGGGAGGGACAGGGTAAGCATGGGAGGAGGGAGTGAAGGGAGGAAGGAGAGAAGGAGGGCAGATGGACAGGAGAGGGGAGAGGAAAGGGGCACACAGCGTAAAGACATTAACGGGTGATCCCTATATTGCCGTAATCAGTCACAGACCATGAGGTCAGCGATTAAAATGTTCAACGAAATAAAACAAAAGGTGGGAAACGAATCCTAAGTCCCATCTCCTCTCGACCCACCCTGTCTTCACCCCTGGTTCTACAAGTGTTGGCCACACCCCTGCTCCTGTGCCCGCCCTTCTGTCCTGGAAGTTGCAGTTTCCCTCTGTGGAAGTCATGGTCTCTGCTCAAGGACCAGTGCCAAGGCCTTTCCTCCAGCCTAGTTATAGACAGGAATATATTTAATACAGAACACATCATTTATAAGATTATTGTATAATATTCACTGAAAGATCAAATGCAGAAGACTGCAGGACATCTCTCCATACACCAGAAAGGCCAAAGAGTCCAGCTGAGGGCCTGGATCACACAGCAATATCCTCTACAAGTCCAGCTGGAGGTCCAGAGCCCACAACAAGGTCCCACGCAATCTGTACCAAGGGGACAGCCTTTGGGAAGGCCCACAGGTCAGTAGTGGAAGCCAGAAAGTCTGTGCCAGTGGGATGAAGGATCTGTGCCAACAGGCTGAGCAGTCCGCACTGGAGCCAGGAAATGACACGCAAGGTTAGGACCAGAGCTCCCCGAGGAGATACACCGCCATCCTCAGCGACAGTGAGACCTGAGCTCCTCAGATGAGGAGCACAGCCGGGCTCATATCAGGAAAACTAGCGTGCCGAGCTTCTGCAGAATGGTGAACAGCACACAACCTTCCCCTCCAGTTCTGCTTTTATGCTGCTGATCAACCCTCAGGTGGGCCTTCCACACCCAGCACCATGCTGACTCTGTTCAGCTGGACATGGCAAGTTGACCATTAATTAATCCAGCACAGGCCTCTCCCAGTTCTTCTAACATCCCCTCT
The DNA here is from genome assembly GCA_004027595.1 of Dinomys branickii. Classification (NCBI taxonomy): domain Eukaryota; kingdom Metazoa; phylum Chordata; class Mammalia; order Rodentia; family Dinomyidae; genus Dinomys; species Dinomys branickii. The sequence continues at coordinate 39,539 of PVLD010002204.1, forward strand.
GTGAGGTATTGGGGGAAGAGTCCATCTAAAAGCATCCTGAGAACCCCAAGTTCAAATGCTGCAATGCGTGTTTCTTCTCCTAGATTAGCCCTGACTCAATCTCCATTCTTAGTGTGCTGTGCAGCACCCAGTGGGTGCCGATTACAATGAGGGACCCAGAGCCAGCTTCCTCCAGGCCCGCAGATGAGCAGGTCACTGCCCTCTGACAAGCTAAGTGACCTAGTGGCCTGGGGTTTAATATCCGCTTCCTCCCTCCTTGCCCCACTAGCAAACAGGCTGTGTATGGACAGGGAGTGATTTTGCTGTTCTGCTCACTCTTGTAATCCAAATGCCTCACATAAACTTGGCATTCAAGAACTATTGAATGAGGAAAATAGTCTTTCTAGTACCTGGGAGGGGAAGGGACAAAGCAAGACCACTGGACACCCAGCCTAGGCACTGGGGTCTGCTGTAAATTGGACCCTGGAAGTCCACAGATCCCCCAGGAGAGAGGGGGCTGCAGTGCAAAGCCTGGAGCACAGCTGGTGACCAAGCCTGCCCCTCATCCAGGCTCCCTGGTTTGTCTTGCTTTGGTTATTCAAGGACAGCAGCAGTACTAGCCCATGTGCTATTTTATGGAGACAGATGTGGGTCCTTGGCACAGAGCATGAGATTTGCTGGGTGCCTGGTTGCAACATGTGGCTGTGGATCCCTGGGTGAACCTTCTGGTTTGGTTATAGTTGTCCTGTTTTTTCTAAGGTCTTTGGGTAAACCAGGCTCCATCCCTATCCTGTGCACCTGCTAAGCACTAGGAGTGTATGTGCCTCTTCTCGTTTCCTCACTGAGCACCATGGGGTGGGTATCCGCGCTGCCTACAGACAAGGACACCGGAGCTCAGAGATGCCCAGACTCACCCAAGTGCCCCCTGGGAGCAAGAAGAAGAATCAGAACCCGAACTTGGCCTCGTTTGTCATTCAAGATTCATCGCCCCAGGATGCCTTATCCAGGGTGGATGGATGGACGGATGGATGGGTGGATGAATGGGTGGCAGATATATGGATGGATAGGTAGATGGATAGATCAACAGACTGGCTGATCGATGGACAGATGGACAGATGGAAGGATGGATGGAAGATTGATTTCTAGAGTTTCACTGAAGCCGCTCAGAACAAGGGAGGATTCAGGTGAAGCAAGAGGGCACATGATGGCTGTTGGAATACGCTCCCCACACAACAAAAAGGAGACAACATGCCTCCCTCGTCTCCTGCCCACCCGGGACCACCTCTTCTCAGGGCAGTGCAGGCAGCCCCAGCACGAGGAGGCTGCTGTTCTTACTCTCCCTGTGGCCTGGCTTGGCTTCCCTGCCGCGAGAGGCTCGGCGCAGTCAGGAGGCCCTGCCCTGTCTCCTGCCCACTGACTGCTCCCACCCTGATCCTCTGCAACCCCTTTCTGGGCCGCTGAGGCTAGGGGAGGAGAGGGCCTTGCGCAGACATCCCAGCCAGTTCCTGGGGGCCTTCCTTCTCCTCTGGCCTCTCGAAGCTGCGGCCGCGCCAGACAATCTGGTTCTTATTAGCTGTACTTTTGCTGTGAAATGAAGTGCTCTTTGAACCTGTGTGAGCAGGAAAGCCATTTACACCCCTGGAGAGACGGGGTGCCATCCCTTGCCAGCACATTCCTCTACTCCTTTCATCTTCTGGGCGGAGCACTCGGCGGGCAGCAGCTGCCGCCGCCACCTCCTCTGGCACAGCCCTGCGGTGGGCAGGAGGGGAGGGGGGTCATGCCTCCCTTCCAGGTTGGGGTAAGCACACTCTGAAGACCAGGATTGGCCCTCTTTCTCTGCCCTCATATTTCTCCTGAATCCTCCCCTGTCCTGACTGGCTTCAGGAAAACTCCAGAAATCATCCATCTATTCACCTGCCCTCTTATCCATCCATCCATCCATCCATCCATCCATCCATCCATCCATCCAACCATCCATCCATCCATCCACCCACTTAGCCTCCCAGCCTGATGAGAACTTGTGAGTCTCAGATTCAGAAAATGTCAGAACCAGGCAAGCCCTTGAATGCCAGTGAGTCATACAGCAAGTTCATAGATTCATTTTGCAAATATGTATAAGTGTATTTCATGTGTCACATCCCCATCTTTACCCCACTGGTGATATACTGAGAAGCTAGCTGTGAAACATGCAGACGTCTTAGCCTTTGTTGTCATTCAAGTAAACAAATAAACATGGCAACCACAGATGAGGGCAAATGCTTTAAAAACAGCAGAGGGCAGGGAGGAGGGCAAAGACTAAAGAGCAGGCATGAATTTATGCAGGTTCTGGACTCCAAGTGATGGTGCAGAGTCCAAGGGAAACTGGTGCAAAGGTCCTGGGGTAAGAATGTGCTCAGCTTGAGAAACAATGGTCCTTGTGGCAGGAGCAAAGGAGCCAGAGGACATGTGATGTGAGATGAGGCCAGGTGTTCACTCATTCTGCGGGCTTAGAAACCACAGCAGAGCTTCATTTCTGTCCAGTGGGAAGCCAAGGAGGGTTTTATTAAGCTGGGTGTACACTTGAAGCATCCGGAACAGACCTGAGAGGGCGGGTGTGGTGCCCACCAGGAGGCCGGGTGAACGGCCTCGGCCTGAGATGGAGCAGCAGGCTGGGCGGGGGCAGGGCATGTGCCTTGGATGTGGCCGTGAAGGAGCCTGGGTGAGGGTTTGGCCCCAGTGAGCCGGCGATGGTCCAGTACTCAGGGGTGGCTTGGAAGGCAGAGGGCAGAGGCCTGGCGGGTGCCAGAGCTGTTTCCAGGGGCCCGCTGTGCACAGAGGCTGGTGGGAAGTAGGGGGATTCCCACAGTGCCTCTCTGCCGCCGGCTCAGGTGCCGGGCAGGTGTCCTCGTCCGGCCCCTCCAGGCCAGGGAGAGTCCTGGAGTTTCTCCCCAGGGGAGTTTTCTCCCAGCAGAGGGAGACACACTGGGCATCCTGGGCCTGACAGGGACACTGAGAGCCCCTGTGGGCCCCTGTGGCCTTGTCCCCAGGGGCTTCCACAGCCAGCATCTCAGGTGTCTGGCAGCTCGGGGACACTGGCAGCCTGGTCTTTGGCTCCGTTTCACAGAGAGGGAATGGTGGCTTCGCTCTGACCTCTCCTGGTGCTGTGACCGCAGCACATCCATCAGCCTCACCCGCTTCCAGTTGTCTGTGTGATAGGGGCACAGGACTGGACAATGCAGAGTCACTGTCAGCCTGCAGAGGAGGGGTGATAAAGGCCTGGACAGTGTACGTGTGCTGGGGTGGGGAGGAGGCAGGCCCTTGAGGGGGTGAACTGGCTGGATGGGTGTCACATGCCTGTTTGTGTAGTGTTTGCTCCTTCCTGCCACATCAGCTAATGCTGCTGTTGAGGACTGTGCCGATCAAGCTTGATGGGGTCATTTTGATTGGTTCATGGGAGCACACTACTAGGTGTGTCTGGGTGGGTCATGGAGGTGACTTCGGGTTCTCTGTCTGCTCCCTGCCCCTTCCTTTCTGGAGCTGTTTCCTTGCTCCGCCTCCCACATCGTGACCTAAGCAGCCTTGCTCTGCTGTGCCCCTCCACTATGACACTCCTGTCTTGGAGCCAGCCGCCCACGGACTGGCCCTCTTGAAACCATAAGCCGGAGTAAACCTCTCTGTCTGAGAATTGTGGGTGTGGGGAGCTGTTTCCCAGCGACAGGAAGTGACTAATCCAAGACAGACACCAGTAGAACACACTGGTTTCCCAGAGTGGGGACACAGCACAGACCCCCTCTCCAGCCTATACGTGTACAGGCAGATGGAGCCCAGGGGCGTCTGACACCTCACAACAAAAGGTCAGTTTCTTATGAAGCTCATCACAAAATTTCAGTTCCAATTTCTAGATCCAGAAGCTCATTTCGTGTGGTAGACTGAACAGGGCCCCACCTGAGAGGCTTCTACCCTGATTCCTGAACCTATAAATATGTTACTTTCTATGCCTTTTGCCCATGTGACTGAGTAAAAGATCTTGCAGTGGGGGGGTTCTTTTGTTTGTCTGGGTGGCCCGGTGCCCTCAGAGGGAGGCAGCAGTGCAGACTCACAGTGGCAGCAGGAGCAAGGCCACAAGCCAAGTCACACTCCAGAGATGGAGACTACAAGGGATGCATTCTCCCCGCAGGGGACCAGCCCGGCCGATGTCATAGCCTTCTGACTCTAGAATGGTAAGATGTGCCTTGCCTCAGTGGCCACAGGAAAACAGTCCGCTTGATCAACAGTTAGATGCTTTAATCAGACCCTGGTCATCCCAGCCCTGTTAGTTGGAGTTCAACTTTTATAACAATCCCTGAGTGTGACATAAAAGGCCTTGTTGCTCGATCCTCTTGAGCTCCTCCTTCTAACCTCTCTCCTCCCGCCAGAGGGTCTTGGAGGCCCCCAGAGTGTTGTAGGTAAGCCCTTGTCTCTGTGTGACAATATCAGTAAGATCTGGATTGCTCTCAGTCCCAGTGTGGATTCTTTCTGGGGCCCTCAGAGGGGCTCTGAGCTCTGTCTGTGTTGACCTTACCGTGTGCACACAGATGTGGCATCGGCTGCCGCACAGCTGCTCCCGGGCAGCCACAGTACAGAGTGTGGCCCAGGACTGGGACGAGAGGCAGCAGACGCGTAGGTCCCTGTGCTTTGTGGCCAGGCATGCCCGTGCCGGTCTGGGCTCTCAGGAATGGGTGCTCTGCTGTGCAAGCAGGTGTGGCTGGGAGGCCCTGGAAGGGTGAGCAGCAGCCCCTGGTCTGCCAGTCTCTGTCTGCATCTCGGTCTCAGTGGACAGGGCGTGATAGGGACAGAAGCTCACAGGACTAGTGAAGTGCCACAGTGAGATGCTGGTCACCAGAGAATCAGCCCGGCCCGCTCCTGCTGTCTAGCCATGAAGACCTTCCAAGGGTGGAAATCAGGCAGTCCAGGGGCACCCTGAAACTTGCAGTGAAGGTTACCAGCCTCTGTCCGTAGCTCATTCCCCCGGGGTTCCTCTCCGTGCTGCCTGGGCTCCGCCCCTCAGCCTCTCCCTGGGCTCCCAGTACCCACTCCAGACCTGTGCGCCCCAGACCCCCCAACCCAGCCTCCACTCAGTCACTTTGTGGTGACACAGAGGCCAATGGACCACGCGTCTCAGCCTGGTGCCCTCACCCCAGCCCTGGTGGGTGATCTACAAGGGACCCAAAAGGTAGGGGTATCAGAAAGGGTGACAGAGACAGGCACGTTGGTAGGGATGAAGCTGGGTGGCACTAGCATCCTGGCTGGGAGCAGCTGTTGAAGGCGTCCTTGAACTTAGGGGGCTGGGAAATGTGGGCGGGCCACACAGCCCCCGCCGGCTCCTGCCCAGACAGCTGTATTTTCTCTGTAGCCCTTGTCAGCATCAGAAGCGCTTTCTTCATTTATCCCGGCACCCACGTGTTAATCGGTCCCACGACCCCATACTCAATGGCGGCGACACAGCAGCAAACGCAAGGACCTCCCTGTCTTGTGCCCCATTCTCTCCCGGCCTGAGCACAAAGCAGACCCTCAGCTAATACAGCTGAGTGGACAGCTGAACGCATGAGCATGCCACGGCGAGTGGGATGCTGGAAGAAACCAGACATGGCTTGGGGGCAGTGCTGGACGGGGCACCAAGGTGTAGACACAATGGGCGAGGAGGAAGGTGACCCATAGCCACATGTAAGGACAGTGGGCAGCCTGCGCTGCGGGCAGAGATGAGCCAGTGGGGACCCTCCAGGATAACTGCAGTGCAGGGGCCCGCATCCTGCTCCCGCACATGGGGACCTGGTAAGGTAGTCGGTCATGTCTTAGCAAAAGTCCACACATTTGCACAGAGACTTCTCTCCTAACAAATCAGAGTGGCTTTAAGGTTAGCCCAGGATGACATCACTCACTGCCTCTCAATCTGATCTATTCCCTGAGCGGGAGAGTGGAGGACTTACAGCCCACACTCGTTCTGTGACCGCTTTCCCTGTGGGCTGCCGTGTGTCCCTCTGTCCCTTCTCCACGTCCACACCCTTGCCCAGTGACCTCGGGTGCATCATGGCGCTCCTGGACCCTCAGTTTCTGCCTTCATCCAGAAGCCGAGGGAGATAGGCGTGACCCCACAAAATGACTGCAAACCTGGGGAGACTTACTCGTGAGTCCTGAGCACAGGCAGTTGCCCCCAGAGGACAGCTTTCATCAGAGGGCTGGAGATCACCACAGGGCTGGTGACAGCACAGGCTTGGCTTGAGAAGGTGACGTGCTGTGTCCCTGGACCATAAGTGAGAGGCACCCTTGGTCACAGCCATCAGCACCACAGGCGTCATCTCATCTAATGCCTCTGGCAGGGAGAGGAGAACGCTCACCCTCAGGGTGAGTCCTGTGGCCGGCCGTACGCCTTGCATAGCTCCCTCTGCCTTGCGCCAGTGGAGCGGGCTGTGAGCTTGCTGTCCCCCGCTGTCCCTGCTGGACCCTAGTATCCCGATCTGACCCATCCCCATGACTTTGAGGCTGTGGCTCCATGAGTCACTGCCGTAGAGAAAGAATAGACTACACGTGCCCCGTCCTGGTTCCCCTCTCAAACCACTCTGTTGGTGTTGGACCCTGGTTCCTTTTCTGGTCAGGCTGAGGCTGGATAGCTGACCACGTCCGGAGGGCAGTCTGGGCCCTGCATCGGTGAGGGGCTAGTGTTGCCTTTTTTGTTCACAGGTGTTCACTGCTCAAGATTTGCTGGCAAATTCCCACTCAGCTGCTCTTGCCCCACAGGAAGGGCAGTGCCACAGCCAGGTGTCATTTCACCTGGCTGGATTCGCGGGGCCTTCGAGACCTCAGATGCTACACCCTCCCCTCTTCCTGCCTGTGCCAGCCATCACCTTGCCTACCATGCTCACTTTCCTGTGTTTGGTTTCCGGGACCCTTGGCTAGGGCACCTCCCTGCCTGTGTCACCACCCACAGCCCTGTTCTGACCCCTGGCCCCACTCAGCACAGCTGAAGCCCTGTCACCCGGCCTGGGTGTCCCATCACGGGAGGGACCACAACCACCCTGCCTGTTTGGATCCCTGGTGCCCGGCCCAGCTCTTAGCACATAGTGGGTGATTGGCAAACGTGTGTTCCATGAGAGAACGCTTGCCCTGCCCTGCCCTGCCCTGCCCTGCAGGGGACAAGGTGTCAGGAGCAAAGGCTTCTTGGCTGACACCTGCTGTGTGACTTTGAGCTCTGGCTGTTAAGGCTTCCACTGCCATCGTGGAGCTGGGACTCAGGAATCCTGCACCTAAATATCCTGAGTGACCTGAGGAGGTCACTTCCTGTTTCTGGCATCTCTGCTCCACCATGTATACTTCTAGCCGAGTGGCTAGCCACCATCCCGGTGAGGTGGACAGGAGACAGGGGAGGGCAGCTGGAAGCTCTCCGCAAGCCTGGGCTTTGTGAAGGCCACAGTCAGCTTTAGATGCAGGATGCAGCCTGGGCTCTTGGCTCGGCCCTCTGTGAGGTAAAGGCTCTGGGAGGGGAGGTGACTGCCAAGCCTGCACCTTGCCAGCCGGCACCACAGTGCTCTGCCCTCGCCTGCACCCGGCGACTGTCCTCTAAGGCAGCACAGGCTCAGAGCCAGGGGTGGGGAATGGGGCGGCATCTTCCCCAGGCAGTGAGGGAGCCCTTCACAAAGGCTCTGAGTGAGACACAGGAAGCCAGGGCTAAGGACAGGCTGTGAGGGTCGGGGCAGTGTTTAGGACCAGACCAGATGGCGGAGGCCCCGGCTCTGTAAACCAGACGTAGGGCTCCACTCTACTCATGGAGACCTAACAACTGCCCTGCACCTCAGCCTACTTGGTGTAAGTGGGAACCGACTGTGCCTGGCAGAGGAAACCCTTCCCTCTAAGCCAGCTGTGGTGGCCACTGTGACTCTGTGTCCTCTTGTCCTACTAAGTTTCTAGGAGCCACTTTTGCTTCCTAATACTAGCAGCAAACATGTCTGGGATGAATGTGCAGTGAGATTCTGTCCTTGGACAGGAAGGCGAGACCCTGGGGATGAGAGTGGCACTCCAGTGCCTGGAGGAGGCCTGGTGTACAAGGACCATCTGCCCAGTGCTCACTAAACCAAGGAAAAACTGATCTACCCTGACCTTAAGACAGTGGCACAGTCTGTGAGGAGGAGGAGACAGTGGCCATTGTGCCGTCAGGGTCCAGCCTGTCTGGCTCCTCATCCAACCCAGTTGACTACCCTACCTCCTGCAGCCTGTGGCTCTCTGTGCTAATTTTGTCCAGTGAGGCAGAAGAGCAGGTTCAAATCCCAGTCCTACCACTTTCCAGCTCCAGGACAGAGGCGAGGCACCAGGCTTCCTGAGCCTTCTAATCTGTGAAGGGGAGCAGTGCTACCTCCATACCCTGTGGGGCAGATCATGCCGCCTGCTGAGAGAAGAGGCTGGTACACAGGTGAGTCTCATCCTGGAAGACTGCAAGTCTCCTAAGGGAGTCCATGTCTACTTCCTTTACTTCCCCAGAGATGAGCACCGTATTTATCAACGACCCACTAAGTGCCCAGCAAAATATCAGGGCTTCTGTAGCCCACCCTGACTCCACTTTGAAAAACAGTTTCTGTAAGTTTTAAAGCATACATTGGACAAAAATCAAGACAAAACAAAAACCTGAGGTCCAGAGAGGTTAAGAAAACTATCCAGGCCTCGCAGCTGGTAGGTGTTCAAAGCTGGGCAGCCACACATTGAAGGCCACCTCCTCCCCCGCTGCGAGTTGTGTCAGTAGTCAGCACCCAGAGCCCTCTGGGGTTAGCACATTTCTTTTTTTTTTTTTTAATTAAAAAAAAATAAAAGTACAAAAACATATTAACAGACACCAATTAGCATAAAAAATAGTACAATCACAACTGATCTATAGACAAGGTGACATGGTCTCAACAGTGGTTATTGCTTTATCCATTGATATCTTCGAAGTGTAAATATATGAACCCATATACAGACATGCAAAATTGGTCAGACCATTAATCCTTTCAACAACATAAAAACAAAACAAAACAAAAAAACACACCAATAGTTGCTGCTTTGCATATTGATATCTTCGAAGTGTGTGTTCAGGATAATACATACAGACATACAAGATTGATCAAATAACCCATCATCGGGTTAGCACATTTCTTGACTGGGGACAAGGGGCAATGGAAGGAAGGGATCCCCAGAGTTGCAGGTCCTTGGAGGGCCACATCCAAGACACAGAAGGAAGCTTGGCTGATGGTGTCACAGCAGCAGCAACACCAGCAGAACTTTATCTCGCTGGACTAGCATATGTCAAGGGGTGGGGCGGAAGGAGGGCAGCCATATTACACAATCACGCTGACGCACAGACCTTTCTTGGGCCTAAAATGCTTCCCAGGTCCCGAGGGTATTGGCATGAATGTCTCATTGTGCCCACGGAGGAGGCAGGAACAAAGCCTTCTTATCTTCCAGGCTGCCATGTGGGGACCAGAATTACCTCTGACATTCTGGGCAGCCGTGTGCTCCCCTGGCTGCCTGGGCCTGGGGAGTGAGTCCCTACAGCTGGCTCTCCCTCGCTCGCATGTCTAACACAGCCAGCATCTACTGGGCTGAACTGGTGCCCATCTGTGGGCGCCTGGGACAGCTTCTCACACTATGCATCTCTGCGTGCTGGCTCCTGGTGCAGGGCTGGGTGTGGAGCCCAAACGTGCAGAAGCCTGGGCCAGAGCCTGAGAGCTGGGCCAAGCACAAATGGCAAGCACGGGGATGCTCTCGAGGCCCCAACCTGGCCATCTCAGAGGGTGCAGCGGGGCTGCTGACCGGCAAGCACTGGAGGGCAGACATGGAGGTGGGGGATAGGGCCTTCCTGAGGAACTGGGCACGGAGAGGTGTCCCAGGACCCAGGGCCCAGCTTAGTCAGAACCTGCTGGAAAGAGCAGATTGGTACCATGGCACTAAGAGCTGACTATTAGTGAAAAGTGCCAGAGGCCGGGACGGCACTCAGCGTGGAGCCAGGACTCCGGTGAAACGGGAGCTGAGTGAGAGCAGCTTCCAAAGTGAGTGAAGACCATGTGGAGCTGTGGCTGCTGGGGCGGGGGGCACAGAGGGCGAGTCCCAGCCTCCCTGAAGGGCTGTAGACAGAAGCAGGCCTTCAGTGGCACCCGAGCGCCAGCAGCCTGGAGTGGTCTCTGCACGTGAGAGCGATCCAGAAAATTCCTGAGCCCCGATCAGGCCGGTTAACAGTATGAGTGGACATGGGGATGGAAGACACGTCTGTGGTGAGCTGAGGTCCTCTCTAGATGTCCCCCCAGCCTCAGCACCCATGGACAGAGCCTTTGGGAGGTGACGGCGTTACGGGGCACTGTACTCAGGTGGATTTGTCCACTGACCGCTTCACAGTTATGTGTGCTGTGAAGAGGAGAGTTCTGGGCACACCGGGTGGTCACTAAGGCATGGCTGGAAGGGTTTGTCTCACTTCCGGCTCCTCCCTTCCCTGCTTCTGCTTCTCTGGGACCCAAGCAGCTCTGCTCCGCCAGACCGCCCCACCACTCCAGTAAACCCTGTGGGCCATCTGCACCCTATGCTCCTCTCTAGTGTGGGGACGGTAGGAAGACGGCTGCTCCCACTGTCCATGTGTGACATGCTCAGTCACGCCTCTTCCCTGGGAACTTGGAACTGATGGAGGGAAGGAGAAACAGGCAATGGACAGACACAGAGACAGCTACCCTGTGGGCTGGCCCTGGAATGGCCGCTGTGCTTTCTGCTGCCCTCAGCCCAGGGCTGAGGCCCCAAGGAGCACTGTATGCAGGGACAGAGCAGGATCAAGCAGACCCACAGAGAGGGCCAAGGTCCTGCAACAAGGGAATCCAGGATGTGGCTGTACTGGTGGTTCTGGATTGTGGGAAACCCCAGTGCCTTGGTCCCTACTGAGGATCACACTGGTTCCTGCTGCTTGCTCTTGGGGATGCTAAGCCCCTGAGCATCCCCTCTGCAGCCATGGACCCCCTAAGATTGCTTCCCCACTGGAGACAGGTAATCTACATCCATTCCTCTGTACCCCAAAGTTGCTTCCTGTTCAGTGTGGACCAGGAAGAGCTGGGGCTCCAGTGTGACTCGGGTCTCCCTGGTCAGGTACCTGCTCATGGGCTGAGGGAAAAGTGAAGGCACTGTCCATGGTGACCACTGCCACTATCATCGCCAGGCTTCTCCGTGGACATCCTTATGGAGGTCCCCCTCTCTGACTGCTTGCTCTGTGGGATGAGGGGCAGGACAAGAAGCTCCTGCAGGGTCAGAGAGGGGGACCGGCAGCTCTGCCCCTTCCCACTGGGAGAGACCAGCAAATGACTTAACTTCCCCTGAGTGCTCAGCCCCCAGTCACAGGGTCAGGGCAGGTTCCTGGAAGAGATCTCTCCCCTTCTTGGCCTGCTGGTTTATGGCTGGTGAAAGAGGGCCAGGCCCTAACTCATCACCATCAGCTGAGGCCTGCTGCCTCCCACGCTGACCCGTGAATCAGTCACCACTCCAGCAGACAACAGGTCAGCATTCCCCGGCGCACTGCAAGTTCACATCTGGGGCTCCCACTCATGTCTGGGTCCTTCGGCCACACCAGCCCACACCCTGAAGTTGGCTTATTGACAAAGCAGAGGCTGAGCTGGCCTGGGCAGAGCAGGACAGGTGTGCACAGCAGGCAGTTGGGCGGGCAGGCGCACACTGAGGAAGGAGGGCGGAGGAGAGAGCCCGCTGGCCCAGTGTGGCTCACTTAGGCATAATTCATATGCACTAAAACATTGACTGCTTAGTGCTCAGGCACATAAGCACCGGCAAGCTGATAACTCTGATCAGTACCGCAGTGGAGGCACCAGACATTCCCATCACACCAAATGCCCCACAGCCTTCCAGGCACCCCAGAGTTTCTTTCAGCTACCACAGACTGGCTCTGTATGTCCTAGCGATGGAGTGTGTGCAGCTGGCTTCTCTGGCTCCACATTAAGTCCTTGAGCATCACCTGCAAGGACACAGCTGTCGGAGTCAGTAGTTCATTCTCCTCTGTCCCCGGGCAAGTGACCCAACCTTCCGTGTGCACCAGCACAAAGCAACGCACATTTTAATGGCATTACCTGCCACCACTGGGCTCATGCCAGACAAACACTGTGCCAACATTTTGTGTAAATTTCTTTCCTGAGTCCCCCCAGCATTCCTAGTCACTTTTCTTGTTGCTGAGAGAAAACGCTGGACACCCAAAGCTAAAGGGAGGAAAGACTGATTTGGCTCACAGTCAGCAGAGGGTCCAGTCCACAGCCAGCTGACTCCAAGGCAGGGTGCTGTGGCAGAGGGGGATTGCAGAGGAGAAACAGCTCACAGTGGGCAGAAGGTAGGAGTGACCACAGCTCTTTCTGTCCCTTATGTCCTACCCAGGCTACTTAGGGCAGATAACAGTCATACTCTTCATCCTAGCATTGCACGATGAATGAATGACAACATCACACATCTCTGGAAAAGCCCTGTCTGTAACTGTATGGGGCTTTGGGGGATGTCTAGAAATAAGCCATAGCAAGTACTATCCATTACAAGGCATAACAGGTCATATCTATTCTGCATGAATAGGAAAACTGAGGTTCAAAAGGTACCTGTAATTCCAGCATTCTGGGAGGCTGAGACAGGAGGATTCCAAATTGCAGCCCAACCTGGGCAACCTAATTATTTAGGCAAGACTTTGCCTCAAAAATAGATAGATAGATAGACAGACAGATAGACAGGCAGACATATAGATGGGTTAGGTGTGTATCTCATTGTGAAGGCCCTGGATACAATTCTCAATACTTGTCCCCAGCCACACACACACACACACACACACACACACACACACAAAGAGCAACGGAAATAAAAGGAGGTATAATGTAATTTTCCTAAAACACCTCAGGCAAAAGTTAAAACCCACACTTGAACCAAGATAGGCTGCTTCCAGAATTTAGACTCACAAGAGTCAGGCCCTGGAGCCTCTTGTTTCACAAAGAGAACAACTTGAACTACATCCCACTACATCACAGTATTTTGAGACCTTTGAGGGGCCTGAAGACCCCACAGGCCCTTTTCTTACTGGGCTGAAGCCAGCACGTCCTCAGACGCTGTCCCTCATTTATTCACAACCCCTCGCTGAGCACCAGCACGAGGCCACAGCACTAGGAAGCACGAAGACATTGCCAGGGAGAAACCAGGGCTCCCACACATCTGCCCAGGGCAGACGGAGAGGGTGATGGCATGGAGTACTTCAGGCCCTGGTGTCTGCTGAGTGTGAAATGTTCATGGTGTTACAGACCCAAGGAGCCCATAGAGCTGAGTGCCAGAACCATCTGTGAGATGAATATTTAGATAAAAACTTAGAAAGTATAGAGACACATCATTATGAACCCCCCTAAAAATCCTCTCACTCTAAACACACTTATCCCACTATTCTGTCACTTCCAGCAGCAGTTCTGGAAGTCTTCTTTCCTGAGTGTCTTCACATAGTGTGATAAAAAAAAAATGAATGTCACTACCAAGTGTCATCCACCAGAAAGGCAAGCTCGTAAAACCACTACATTGTGTCCTCATCCACCTTTCTCACCAGATCTGTCACCATGCAACTTCTGGCTCCTCCCACAAATCAATGTGACCACAGAAGGGCAACGTTTTGAATCAGCTCAGGACATCAAGGTAGCCAGGACCACACAACTAAAGACACCCAGGAAAGGGGACTCCAGGGCTGCTGCAGAAAGGGGCAAGAATGAGGGACCAGTGTGTCCAAAGCAAGAGTGAATATTTTAAGGGGACTCATGGCAATGTGTGTTACTATAATAATTTCTTATTTAAACATTTGCTGTCTTTTGGGAACACAGCACCTAATTGTCACAGGTTGTCTCCACAGGCCAGCTGGACTCTTCCTGTCTCATTCACCACTCAGACCTCAGGCTGCTCAGAGCTGAGCACCCCCTCCTGCTGTCTCTCCTGTGCCATTTGAGCTGAAAACCTTGCGGCCACATGTTCCAGATAGCATGCTTATCACACAGAGAAGTGTGGCCCAGCCCATAGTTGTCACGGAGTGAGGCATGAACCTGTATTCCAGAAGCCACAGAGATTTCCAGGGTTTGCCTGTTGTAGCAGCTAAATCCTACATATCCTGACTAATGCAGTGATCCCACACGTGCCCGCCCTGCTTATGTTCTGTTGCCGCTGTGCCATGCACATGGCACTAAGCTAAGGATATCTGTCAAGCCCTTGAATTACCTGTGCTCTCAGGCAGGAGGTACTCCCTGGGCAGCAGGATTCCCGGGCCAAGGCAACAAATGCCATCACCTGAGTCAGCAGATGCCACAGGACAGGCTGAAGTGTGCCTGCTCCTGTTGCGTGGCCCATGTCACCTTCATTTCCAGTAGCAAGAAGCACAGAGTTGCAGCAGGAATGAGGCACTGAGAGTGGGGGAGAAGAGCAGTTCTGGAGGAAGCCCTCGTCATCACCTGGCTGCATGGCTTTGATGATGAAAGCTCTTCCTGCCATCCATTTCCTTAAAGGCAAACCCATCCTGCTCCTTCATGCTGGCTTCTTACTGTCTGGGAACAGCACGACATCTAGGGTTCCAGCGTAAGGTTAGGTTCCCAATGGGATGAGGCTTCTGATACAGGGATGTGTGAGCTGGGTATTAATAAATGAGAAGGCGTTTGCTGGCCAGAGAAGGGCAGACCAAACAGTGAGGACAAAGGAATGGTAGAAAAGGCACGGAGTGATTAGAGGACTTAGTGTTAAAAATGGTCCAAATCCTAGTGTGGCTGGAACATCACAGGGCAGGGTCAGGGGGAGAGGCAAGGCTGGGGACTCAGGTGGGGCCCCCATCTTGAGGGAGTTTCCTGGTCCCCTGCAGCCTGTCAGTCCTTGAATGACCTATAGACTCTCACTGGCAGGGGCAAACCATCTCCCACCTAACTGTCCTCAGCAGTCAGGGCATTTCCTAGCCTGTTTGCTCATTTGATTTCCTTGTTTCTAAATGAGTCCTGACTTTTGGTAGGGAAAAGGAATGCTGCTTATTGCGTCACTGCAAAGTCCCCCACAACAGTGCTTCTTCCAACTCTGTTTCACAGACAAGAGCCTGAGGCTGGGGCACTGATGTCTCTGAACCTCACTGTACCAGCCCTGTGCTGCCTGCTAGGTGGCTTTGCAGCCTGCAGAATGTCAGATGTGTCCGTGCTGCTTGCTAATTAGCTGCGGCCCTGACCTCCACCTGTATTCCTCCCCCCAGCTCCACAAACCTAAAGCATGACACCGTGCATGGCAGGGGCTCCTGGGTCCTCCTCCGGAGCTCCAGTAGATGGCTGTTTCCGAGCTGTGCCAGTTTGTAGATATTCTGAATGCCATTCCCAGACACTGGGCTGATGGGTGCCAGAACTAGTGTGCACCTGTGTCCTGCTGGTTCCACTGCCGCTCCTCTCCCTGGTCCAAGCTACTTCGTGCCTGGAGCAAGTGGGGAACAGTCCTGCCCCTCCTGCCCAAACCAGGCCTCTAGGGGAATCTAGGGGGCTGTTACAGTTTGGACTTTAAAGCTCCCTCAGAACCTCATGTGTTGAAGGTTTGTCCTCTGCTGTTGATGCTGTGGGAAGTGGGGGGAGCTTTGGGAGGTAACTCCAGTGGAGGATGTGGTCACTGGGACAACCCATCCTCTCACTTTCTTTGCTTTCTGGCCACTGTGAGGTGAGCAGCCTCTTCTGCCACATGCTTCCACTGTGATGTCTGATGCCACCACAGGCTTAAGCAACATAGCCAAGTGACTATACACTGGAACATCTGAGACCATGAAACAAAATAAACTTCTCCTCTTCCTAAGTTGTTTTTCTGAAGTATTTTGTCACAGTGATGGAAAACTGACCGATAGAGGGTTGCTTTGGAAGGCACACATTGAGGAGGACACTGAACAATTGGACTTGGGCAGAGGAGTAGTTCAGGGTTAAGGGGAATATTGGGATTCTGGACTTCAAGTTATATTACAAAGCTATAGTGATAAAAACAGCATGGCACTGGCACAAAAAACAGACAAGAGGATCACTAGAACAGAGTAGAGGATGCAGAAACAAACAACCTCAAGCATATTCAACTACTTGAGCTTTGACAGAGGAGCCAAAGACATACACTGGAGCAAAGACAGCCTCTTTAATAAGTGGTGCTGGGAAAACTGTCTATCCACATGCTGAAGGTTGAATCTAGACCCGTATCCCTCACCATATACTAAAATAAAATCAAAATGGACTGAATATCTAAATGTTAAAAAGAAACACTTAAACAGCTGGAAGATAAAATAGGTGAAACTCTTGTAGTCATGGGTGTAGGCAAGGACTTTCTGAACAGAGCTTCAGCTGCACAAGAGATAATACTGAGAAGCAACAAACAGGAGTACATCAAATAAAAAGGCCTCTACACAGCAAGGGAAATAATCAACAGAGTGAAGAGACAAGCTACGGAATTGGGAAAAAATTTTTTACAGCTATTTCTCAGACAGAGCATAGTATCTAGACTATATAAGTAATTCTAAAAAATAGACCCCCTCACAAAAAAGAAAACTCAATCAAAAAAGGACAAGTGAAATAAATAAACACTTCATAGAAGTACAAATGGCTAATAAATACATAAAGAAATGCTCAACATCACTGGCTATTAGAGAAATGCAAATTAAAACAGCATTGAGATTCCATGTCACCCCTGAAGGAGTGGCTATCATCAAAAAATCAAATAACAAATGCCTGCGAGGCTGAGGGAAGAGAGGGAGCCAGCCCTTTTACATCGTTTGTGTGGATGTAAACTAGTGCAACCACTACAGAAATCGGTGTGGAGATTCCTCAAAACATTCAAGCTAGAAATTCCACTGGACCCAGGTGTTCTCCCCCTCTGGGTAACTCCCCCAAAGAGTTGAAGACATCAGATTACAGTGGTCCATGCAAACTCATTCTTACAGCAGCACAACTCACAACAGCTAAACCTTGGAAGTGGCCTCTGTGTCCATCAGTAGGTGAATGGACATGAACCATGGTTTTACATAGTGGAGTACCCATCAGCCGCGAAGATGAACTTGAGTCATTTGTAGTAAAACAGAGGCACCTTGAGATCATAACATTAAATGCAATAAACCAGGCACACATGCAAATATTGCATGGTTTCTCTTCTATGAAGAGCCCAAAGTATAAATAAAGCGCAAAATGAAACAGGTGGCAGGAAGTAGGGAGCTAGATCTTTCTCAAATGGGAAGGGGATCAAGAGAGGAAGGGAGGAGAGGGAGGAAAGAGAATGAGCTGAAAAGGGAATTTGGATGCGCTACATCCCTGCACCAACCTCACACGAGGATGGTAAACAGTACGCACTTCCAACGGGGGCAGATCAAAATGAAAGTGAGAAAGTTGTGTCCATCGTGTAAAGGAGGGCTGGCAGACTAGGGCCTGGTGTGGTTCAGCGACACAGCGCTTGCTTTGCATGAGGAGGTCCTGGCTCCCTGGTCATCTGGGGTGTGAAGCTGGAGGGAGAAGCTCATCCGAAGGGCAGTCACACAGACAGGATCAGGCCCTGGAGCAGAACCAGCACGAAGGGTGGACTCGCCGGCCGCACTTGTCCCGACTTCCCGGGCCCTGACTCTGTGCAGGCGTTGGGCTGGAACCTGGAGGTGCAGCTTTGAAAATGAAGATGGAGCTGCGGCCTGTCGGGGAGACAGATGGACACTAAACAGGGGATTTGTGCGAGCTGGGGTGCTGGAGAAGCCTGGGGAGCAAAGCCTGCCGCCTGCAGGGCCCTGGCCATTATCATGGCAATGACTGTTGGTGCCTCTTCTGGGCTGTGCCCTGACCTGGCCCCTCTTGCTTTCCGGATGAGGAGAGGATCAGGGAGGAAAGGCCATCACCAGGTCACCAGGAGGAGGCAGATAACCTGGCCTTTCTGCAGAGCTCTGCTGTGCCCGAGCCATGCCTGTGTTTTACCACCCGGTCTCCACATCCCAATCCTCAGGTTCTGGTCAGGGAGACGTCTACTGCATTACAGCTCTCCCTGAGGTGCACGGCGCCTTTAAAGCGTCCCATGTCCCACCGGCTGCAGTACCGACAGTAGTGCTACTGCCTCTGTCTTTCAGGAGACAACGCTCAGAACGGCTATGAGAAGGGGAAGCAAATCTGCCTCCCTCTCTGGGCCCCACTTCCCCCTCTTAGATGTGGAAAAGGGGTGGAAGTTTCTGTTTTTAACTCCATCTTACATGGGAAGATGAGGCTCTGCAGGAACGGGGATCTGAAGACCTTGTAGGCAGTGAGTAGCCCCGATTTAAATCTAAGAACTCTGAGACTGCAACTACCCACCCCTGTGTGGACTGAACTCTCAGCTCGGAGCGAGAAACAGCAGCTGGCAGAGACGGGACTGGTGCCCAGGTTGTAGCTTGTGGCAGGACTGCTGATAGCCCCTGCGCTGGCCGCAGGAAAGGCAAACTGGCTACTGCCGGCAAAGCTGGACAGTGCCAGGCCGACAGGTCTGCGAGAGAAGGAGCAGAGCTTTGCTCTTGACACCTGAACAGTCTCCAGGGACCAAGGAGCCCACAGAGGAGCCCACACAGAGCCAGGTTCTGATGTGCTCTGAAGCTCAGCTGCTGGATGCCTGGGGCGAAGCGGGTGATGTCACTGAGACTCAGTTTCCCTGTGTGTAAGAGGGCGTGGAGTGAGTCTTATACCAGGGAGACTAAAGGCATCAACTACTGGAAATGTCCCAAGGCAAGACCAGTACCGTGCAGTGTCACGTTGTCCTCGTGCCAGAAAGGGGACCCCGGGGAGGCCCGGGCTTGGCTCCCGCAGACCTGGCTTCAAACGCTGGCTCTGTGTGCTGTCTACCTGTGTGCTGAATCATCGCTCTGTTTGCCCGAGTACGTTGACAGCTGGCGATACAGGTTTGGGGTCAGCTGTGACAGTGGGGTGGGCGCGGACACGCAGGGAGCTCGGGGAGAATATCCACACCGAGTCGTAACGCTGAGCTCGTGCCTCCTTTCCTTGGAGTGGGGGAGGGGGGTCTGCCCACTGGTCACCCAACTCTGGCTGCGCAGCCTGCGTTCCAGGCCCTGGGCTGACTCCCGAGTCCCAGGGTGAGGCCAGGGTGCCCTGTCTTTGGGGAGGAGACTCCACGTGGATCATGGTGCCACTGCTCAGAGGTGCTTCATGGAGCTGTTTGTAGAGTGTCCTTGCCGACCCAGAGACAGCATGGCTCTGTCACACTGGACTCGGTGGTCCTGCTCCCAACCCCTCAGCAGTACCTGTGTCTCCAAGTCCTCTTGCAGAACAGTTCTGGCTTGGTGTGTGACCAGAAGTTCATTCTGGTGACACTCTTAGGTTCCCTTTCCTGGCCTCAGACACCGGGACCCCTGATGTCCTGTCCCCTGCTCCCACCCACTTTCCAGAGAGCCACCTCTGCTCCGCCCCAGGGCACCAGGGAGGTGGGCGTGGCCAGATTGCCCCAGACTAGGCTCCATGGACAGGACCACAGCCAGAGGCTTAGGACGAAGGTGTTCATTTCTTATGGTTCTGGAGGTCAAGGTGACTGCAGACTCAGAGTCCTCAGGTGGCAGAAGCAGCTAGAGTCCCTCTGGGGTCTCACTGATTAGGGAACTGACCCCATTCACCAGGATCCT
The DNA here is from genome assembly GCA_004027595.1 of Dinomys branickii. NCBI lineage: Eukaryota > Metazoa > Chordata > Mammalia > Rodentia > Dinomyidae > Dinomys > Dinomys branickii. The sequence goes on from PVLD010002204.1 coordinate 59,154, forward strand.
CCTCATGACCTGGTCCCTCCCCATGGACACCATCTCTTCACTCTGTCACCTCGGGGGCTCAATTTCAGCACAAGACAGTTCTGCAGGGACACAAGTGCTCGGTCTCTGCCATCAGCTTTATCAGAGGACCCTGGCTCCTGTCCTGCAGGTGGACCCCACGCTGTGCCTCCAGACAGTAAACTTTGGCATGGTGGGTTTGAGCTATGCTGAGGACAAGAGGAAGGTGAGGGCTGGCTCCCAGGCACGACTTAGGGTGCCAAGTTCCTCTGGAGGCAGCTGTTTGAGCGACACTGACAGTCACTGCCACAGGGGTTTCAGGCGAGGTTGGAGGAGGTGGGGCAGGGGGATTGGTGAAGCTTCATCTGTGCACCCCTACTACATGTCAGGACACAGAGGTGAGCAGGTGGGAGGTAGGGACCTGTCACTGTCACTGTCACTATGGAGCATGCAGGCCATGACACGCACTGCAGAGGCAGAGGCCAGGGGTGCCCCCATTCCTACATAGAAGGTGACACTGAGCAGAATTAGGCAAGGAGCAGAGCCTTCTGGAATGTGGGGGGAGCTGCTAGCACCCAGGGGAGCAAGTAAAGCAGCTTATAAGCAGCACACACCCATGGTAGTGGTGGTGTTGGGACTGCAGCTCGGTGATCCTGATCCTCCAGCGCCCCTGCATGCAGGGATGTGGCCAGGCACAGTGGTTGGCATAGTGGAGAAACCACAGGTCGTGATGGATTGACCTTGGCTGGGACTCACGGGGCAGGAGCCACTGAGCTGCTGGGCAGGAGGAGGGTGGGCTTGTGTTTCTCGATTTCAGGGCCTGTTTTGGGGTCCAAGACTGGAGGAAGCTCCCGTCCTTGTCTGAAGTGCTGTAGCATTTGGGTTCCCCCAGGCTAGAACAGTCTCTAGACAACTCAAAACTCAAACAGGACATAAGCACCCTGCTAGGCCACACTGCACTGCTTGGAGTGTGCTAACATGGATAAGAGCCTCTACCTATCCAGGACAGATGCTTTTGATCTGCAGATGGGAACCTACAGCAAGAGGCTGACTCAGACGGGAAGCAAGGGCAGAAGCAGGACAAGCCATGACAGCTGTTGAGAGACGCTGGACCTGGGGGACCCTGGAGGAAGGTCTCAGAGGAGTTGCTGGCAGAGCAGATTAGGGGTGGGGGATGGTGAGAGGAGGGACCCCGAAAGGTGTGGGGTCTGAGGATGTGGGGCAGGCTGATGTGGGTGTGGGGCCCCAGTGCGGCAGGTTTGGGCTGGAGATCGGAGGGCAGTTCAGGACACGTGACCCAGAGTGTCTATCGGCCGTCTGGGCAGCTCCCCACGGCATCTCGGCTGTGTGAGGCTGTGAGCACCAGGAGCACAAAGGCCAGGACTGAAGAGCAGAGGACAGAGCTTGGGCTTGGGCGGGACCCGGGCAGTAAGAAGAGGTGGCCAGAGGACCGGGCAGGCAGGTACTTTGGGGGCCTGGGTCCTTGCTCTGAGCTAAGGTCTGTCCCTGTGTCCTGGCTGTTGCAAGGTGGTTCTGGGTCTCAGTAGGTGCACAGCAAGGTCAGATTCCGGGAACCCACGTGACAGGCCCCGCACAGTGGCCTAAGAGCACTGGCAGCAAAGCCAGGGGAAGCCCATTCTGTGACGGCCACGAGGGTCCTCTGCTCCTAGACTGCTAAAGCAGAAACCCAATGAGTATACGTGCACTGCACACTCACTGCAGGGCCTGCCTACGTGCTTGGTGTGTTGTGCTGTCTGTTTCAACCCCAGACAATCCCCCGAGGGAAAGCAGGGCTCGTGTCCCATCCTCTGGGCTCCTGCCCCAACGACGGGATCTATTCACTGTGTCCCAACACCTGCCACAGTCCTCAAAATGAGGCAGGTGCTCAAATGGAGACAAGCTCATGCCCTGACCTGCTGAGTGCCTGGGTGCAAATCCCCAGCCATGTGCCTGTGAACCCTGCTGTACTTTTACTCAGGGGAAAGGACACCAGCGGGTCAGGCTTCTTCGAGCACCCCTGCTGCCAAGTACAGGACTGTGCACTTTGCCCCAGGGCTGTGAATCCCCAGCCACCCTGGGGTGGCCACTTCCCAGGCACTGCCTCAGTTTACAGCGGCTACTTGGTCCTCCTCACTGGACGGGGCTCTCCTCTCCGCCAAAACCCCGTGAGCCCCTCTGCTGAGCCGCCACCCCTCCCCTCTTGTGTCTTGAGCTCATCAACTGGTACATACCGCCACCCCTGCTGCTGCTGTGACTACAGTGGTGCTTGCTGGCTGCCTTCCCAGCACTACCAAGGGCCAGCTCTCTGCTGTCTCGTAATGTCCTCGGCCACCCATCTCCTGGGCAGGCAGCGGCTCGTGGGGAGCACAGGGACGGAGGGGAGGGTGCAGGCTTGGGACCACCTGTGGGAAGGCTGGGAACCCTAGGAAAGTTCTGGCTGCCCTCAGAGCCCCTGAACCAGAAGGCTTGGGATTAGCCCAGAACATCACCGACTTCCTCCTGGCTGCAGTTCTGGTGGCCCTAAGTGAGGCCCTATCTGACAGCACCCTCCTGCCTCAGCCCGAGCCCTTCTGTCCCTCCAGTAAACCCAAGTAGAGCCTGGTGAGCCAGGAAGTCAGAGTGCAGGAGGGTCAGAGCGCTGGACCTGCAAGCCTGCTGGCCACTGACTGCTAACCATGTGATTCTGAGGTAGGTAGGCAGGAGCTGCTCCCTCAAATCCTGAAGATTTGGAGCTTGGCTACCTCTAGGAATTCCTCACTTCTGACTCAGGCTGCCTCCAGAAGACCCTGACTGACACGTGACAATGACACATGGGATTCTTCAGGGAGAGGCACAGGAAAGGTCACTCTGCTGGAAGGGCCTGGGCCAACAGGGTCCCCCACGGGTGCTTAGGCGCAGTCCAAGGCCCAGCAGGGGCCTTCACTGGTTGCCTAGGTCTACAGAAAGTGCTGGAGTTGGCCATGGGGCCCCCTAGCACACTTCCTGGTCTACCATCGGTCCCCAAGGAGCCCCAGGGCAATTGCACTGTGCTCCTGAGCATGTGCCTGCACTGGACATGTGACTCACACTGTGTCATTTGTCCAGCCATGGCTCAGTGGGCAGACTGAGGTCACCTTGCCTGTTCTGAGCAAGGCCGTGACCCCATTTACTAATGAGAAAAGGGGCCTGGAGCTGTGTATGCAACCAGTAACCTGAACACAGTTGTGTGGTTTGTCCAGCCTGGCCTCTGATGGCCCAGAGCCCCAGCCCTGTGCCTTTCACACCTTTGGGCTTCTCCCCTCTCCTCCAACAAGCAGACTTCCTCTCTTTTGTTTTACTTTCAAAAAATATATTCACTCCCCGTTTACAACTTTCAGTTAACTAAAACTGAAAGAAATGTGTCCACTCAAGACATTTGGCCATATCAGACACTGATATGGTGCCTGCTGCTCTGCCCCCCACCCCCGAGCGCCCCAGCCGGAAGGGAAGGTGAGAGTTGCCTTCTCCCCTCAGAATCAGCCTCCCTGTCCTGCTTGTCCAGGCTGAGGAACCACTTTCCTTGGCCTCTCCAGGGGCGGAGCCTGGGCCGGGCCAGTTTGGCCCCAGAATTCTCCCTGTCTGAGTCACTTCTCTCCCCAGGTTGGCGTGGGCCCTGGAGGAAGGCGGCAACTCCTCTGCATAGGTCCAGACTCTGACTCCCTGTCTGGGAGGCTCCGTAGGGAGACTCAGTGGGACCCCAAGTCCTCCCCTCCCAGTCCTGAGGCTGGTGCAGAGGGGCAGGGCCTGGTAGGAAGTGTGTGCATGTGCATTTGTGTGTGCATGTGCACGCGTGCACACACATGTAGGGGGCTAGATGGAGGAAACTCGCAGCCGGGCACATTTGCTGAGATCGGAGTCCAGGACTGTCTCCCAGTGACATCCTCACAGCCTCAGGCGCCTGTGAGGTGGGAGCACTTCAACTGCCAATGCTCCGGGGCTAAAATGAAAGCTCAGAGAAGCACAGTTCCCCGAACAGCCATGTCCTCAGCTCAAACCAAGGGTGCTGCTGCTGCCCACTTCTGCCTCATGCCCTCCGTGTGGCCCCAAAGGAACAGGTTTCCTTGGGGACAGATCCTGGTGGGGTTGGCACACTTCAGGGAGACTTGGTCTGCTTCCGGGGTCCCTTCACATTAGGGAAGCAAAGGCTGGGAAGTTTGCCAGGTTTCAACACCCAGAAGCAGCCAGTGAGGGTCAGACTCAGGTCTCTGTGCCAGCTTCCCTGCTCCGTCCACTTATTACCTGCTCGAAAGCCCCAGGTTCTGACCCTGGAAACCGGAAGAGGTCCAGACATGCCGTTGGGGTGATTCCTGGTTACCCACTAAAGCCCTTCCCTGCAAACCCAGAGCCCCTTTCTGCACCAAGAGTCGTGTGATGCTGCACTGCGGTGGAATTCAGGAAACCCCCACACACAGTGTTAAAAATCCAGGGCGCCTGCCTGCAACAGAAGCCAAACAGACACAGCTTACAGCAGGAATTAAACAGAACTTCTCTGTAGGAAAATAGCCTGCATCTCCACTTCAGTCCTCACTGTTGCTGCGCTAGAGGACACCGGAAAACGGGCAAACACTTGCTCCCACACACAGGAGGACTGTGAGCTTGGCAGCTGCAGCTCACGGCTGGTAACATCTTGTGAGCACCTTGGACACTGGGAGGGAGGGTTTGCCATGAGTGACACTATTTTTTTAATGATCAACAACTCTCAATAATGTTTTAAATAAAACACAATTTGATCTTCTATCAGTGTCCATGAGGTTGCATTTTTGAAGGAAGAAAGGTAAATCCGGAGAGTACTGAAAGCCCAAATCTTCTGTGGTCTTGGCTTGCAGGCTCGGATAACCATGGAGTTTGCTCCTGTGTGGAGGCTGGCGGATGCTGCTGTGCCCATGGTGAGCAGGGCGGCTCCGCTGCACATGACCATCCCCCCGCTCCCACAGTACTGTATCCATCCTCTCTGTGCTGACTGTAACAGACACCCGAGCCCGGAGATGGAGAAAGAGAGGAGGCAGTGGTAGCTTCCAGCTTGCAGATCCAAGAGCCTCTCCTCCACCCTGGCTCTCCTGTAGCTGGTAGATGTGGTGATAGCCAATGGCCTTCCCACAAGGGTCAGGCTGTATCCTGAGAATGGGATGGCTCGTGGGACACTGCCCATGTTAATGAGGATTACTCTTGAGGTTATACCCTGAGCCCTTAAGAGCCTTTTGCTTTCTGAGCCCTGCAATTACCCATGGTGCCCAGAGGTAGAGGCAGATGTCAAGGGGAGGAATTCAAGTGAGATCCAGGTTACTTGCACCTGCTGGATTCCCAAGCTGGCTGATACCCACTGGATGTTTAACCGAGATTTGAGAAATGGAACACTGCTGTGTGGCCTCAGGAACATTACCTACCCTCTTTGAATTTCTAGTTCCCTCACAGAATGGATGGTCTTACTGAGATGCAGTCAGGAGGACTGTTAACTAAGCCCAAATGCCAGCAGCCTCAGAGTCTGTGACTGGGATACAACTCCCCATGGACAATGAGACTTGTCCTGCTACACAGTGCTGAGACCTGCCCCCAGGGGTGGAGCAGTTCTTGGTCAAGTGCTTTTGAGTCTGCTAGTTCAGAGGCGACCATCCAGACAGAGCGGTGTCGAGGACAGGCTCTCTCCTTCCTTCTCTGCTGGCTCTGCTTGTGCCCTCCGCTGGCCACTGTGTCCTCCTGGAGCCCAGGCTGAGCCGCCCACCCTGTGCCCACCAGGCTGCCATGTGGGAGACAAGACAAGTGATCCCTCCAGGGAGCCTCAGAGCCGCAGAAGGCGAACGCCTGGATGTGCCCAGGGCCCGGCTGGGGCCACAAGCCCATAGCTCCGCTCTGAGATTCCCGGGCTGTAGGAACGAGGCTCCTCTGCCCTCATAGTGGGCTTGGGGGCAGAGTTAGGACAGACAGGGAGAAGGCAGGGCCATCTCAGCAGCCCTCGGTCGCCAAGGTGGGTACTGCTGGTGCCAGGCCAAGACTGCTGAGCAGAAAGCTTGAAGATGCTGTTGGCAGGAAACTTCCCCACTGGCTGGGCAGCCAGTCCAGGGCAGAGTAAACTGGGCACAGTGGCATGACATGGCTGTCCCTGGAGCTTCCCCGCCCCCTCCTAGTCTCTCACCCTAGCAGGGGAGCAGCGGGTGCCTGGGGCCCACCTGGCTGTCCACTCAGAGGAGGGGTAAGAAGCTGGGGTCTGCAGTCACCTGGTGGTCAACACTGTGCCATGGCCTCTGTCTTTACTCCTGGTCTTAACTCAGTCTCAGAGGTGCCAAGTGCCCCAGGCTGCCCCAGAGCTCTCCTGGCCTCAGTGTTCATAGATGAGGGGCTTGGGCATCCCCCCGCCAAGAGCTCTCTGTCCTTTTCTTTTCACAGAGGGGAGGAGCCCAGGGAAGACACCTGGGCCATGAACAAAGGCAAGGGTGCTCGGTAGGAGCCGTGCCCAAGTCACAGGGGTGTGGGTGCCCTGAGGAAGCTAAGGAAGCTCAGAGGCGGCTATCAGACCTGAGGGCTGGTCCTGCTGGGTCAGGTCCTGTTACCCTGGGTGGGGAGGGCCAGCCACAAGGTCAGGGAATGCCAAGGCCTGGGATATAGCCAGCCCACCACCGGATGAGACACTGGGTCCTGTGAGCCTCTCAGAGGGGTGGGGCAGGTCGGGTCCTGAGCCCCAGATGATGTGCAGCCCCCAAGAGGCCAGACAACAGAGCTCCTTCTGAGCAAGGTTTCCTCTCTCTGCTGTTTATTTACTTTCGTGGGTGATTCAGCGAAATAACCTCAAACCATTCTCCAGGGAAGGCAGGAAGAGGCAAAGCCTCAGACCTCAGTGTCCGGGAGGCTTTGCTGGTGGAGCTTGTCTTAAAATAAGCCCATCAGGAGGTTGTCAGCTGGGGCTGGGAGGGGACCCGACACTGCCGGGGCTTGTGAAGGACGGGACGGCCAAGTGGGGACCCCCAGGGCCACCTGCCTTGGCTGGGGTCTTGGCACTGACCGTCTCAGCTCCAAGGGCGCCACCTCCCTGAGGAGGCTGAGATCTGTGAGACAGGAAGAGATGGGAGATCAGCCTCCCACAGCTGAAGCCCAGACCCCAGCTCTTCCTGAGACTGCAACCTGCCCTGCACCACCAGGCTCTAATTCTGCTGGAACAAGCAGCAGACGGAAGATGCCTTTGTGTGTGTTGTAATCCGTCTACACTGGAGGTGGGCCAGCGAGGCAGAGCACAGAGGTGGACACAGCCACAGCGACAGGAGACCAGGGTTTATTTTAGCCGGGGGCTTGCATGGGTCACTTCGTTAAGGGCCAGGAGCTGGGGACTGGAGCTCCTCACCGGAGGGTCACAGATCTTGGGAACAGGCCTGGTTCCACCCTCTCACTGGTGTCCAGGTCAAGTGCCCTCTTTCTCCCTGACTCTTAGCTGCCCACCTGCAAGGTGGGGGGATGGCACCCGCCTTAGAGGCACAGACACAGGCAAGGTGTGGGTCACACCGAGGGGCTGTGGTTACTCTGACCCCTTGGGCGCAGGGCATTAGTTACACTACACATGATTACACGGCGGTTACACTGTCCCGGCGACAGGGACAGCAAGAGCCCTTACTGAAGGTCTCTGACCTGTGTGCTTCAAATGTGTGGGCCACAGGAACCCAGTCTTATCGTAAAAAGGACTAACACTGATCCAGTGAGTTAACGATAGCTCTCATCGGAATGGTACTACACGCAGAACTTCCATGCAAAGTCACTTCATCTAGACAGCTGCCTCCCAAGGTTTATCACCATTTTACGATGAGGAAACCGAGGTGGGGGTGGGGCTCAGATCCAGACAGTCTGCGGGATTCTAGCCAGGGGACCCAGCCTATCAGGCATGTCTGGAGCAATGGGCATCCCCGCAGCTGCCTCAGAGCCAGGGGGAGAGCAGGGACCTCAGGGTCTCTTCCCCAACGAGGAAAGCTCAGGACCCAAACTGAGCTCCAGGAGGTGAACATGCTGGCAGGAGAGGGGCACAGAGGGTATGAGAGGCAGCTGTGGGAGGAGGGCAGCGCGTGGGGACAGCGACATGGCTGCAGATGGCCAGGGACAGTTATGCTGCCCTCCTCCAGGACTTGGGTGTCGAGCCAGCTCTTAGTCTGTTCTCCTGATGATCTCGCCCAGCAGCGGTCACCTGAGCCCTGTGTGGCTGCTGCTGCCCTGGCCAGGCCCTGGTAGGTGCCCCTTGCCTCCCATGGACGCCACCTCCCAGCTGCACTGAGCAGGCAAGCCCGGGAGCTGCACCCATGCCCCAGCACTGGGTGCTGCCACAGTCTGGGAGAGCCGCCAGGACAAGACATGGGTGCAAAATGAGGTGGGAGAGCCCAGGGCTGAAAGGCAGGTGCTGGGTTCTGGGCTAAGCTGCTGCTCTGGACTTCTGGCATCTCCTGATGGCACTCCAAGAGGGGTGGCCGAGCCAGGTCTCTGGGCCTTGGTGCTTGTGACGGAGTGAGGCGGGGGAGGCAGCTTCCGTCTCCTCCTACACCCCATGCCAGGTCTCCCTAGATGCTTGGAGGCCCCCTGGGCCAGCGCTGTGAGAATGCCGGGCGGGGGCGCTGGATGCATCTGTCTGCCTGTCCTCATTGGCCCTCCCTTCGCCTCTCTTTCTGTCTTTCAGCTCAAGGAGGGTCATGAGCTCCCAGGGGTGCCCTAAACATCACATCCTTATTTGAGAGGCGGGAAGGCATTCCCACCCCACCCCAGTATGCAGCTTCCTGCTCTCTGAGGGTCTCAGGCTGGTGGGGGCCTCGTCACTTGCTGGCCAGGGTTGCAATTCCTCCTCTTCTCTGTCAGGCAGGGGCGAGGTGGAGGGTGTGAGGCAGGGCGCAGGGTGAACACTGGGGGAGGAGGCTTCGGGCAAGGGTCACTCAGAGCAAGCCAGTCCCAAGCAGCTAAAATTAGCCCTGGGAACTGGAATGCTGGGGTCTCTGAGGAGCAGCAGCTGTGAAAGGAAAGCACAAGCTGGCAAAGAAAATACCTACGCCCACTGCAAACCCTGCTGCCTACAGCTCTGCCCCCGGGGTTCCCGTCGACCACCTATCCCCTCCAGCACAGCCCGCAAGACCCGTCGACGGGTGAGGATTTCCTTGGCACACTGGCATTTCCCTCTCTGGTAACCACAGAACAATGTGGCCCAGGGTTCCAGATAGGACAGAGTTTAACTGGAAACAGGAAAGCAGAGGACAAGTTTGGGTCTGGGGTGGTGACGATAATGAGACAATGACAGGCTCGGGAGGCAGTGATCACATGGAGAGGGGGCGGCAGACACACCAGAGCTGGCACAGGCCTGGCCCGTGAGGGTGGGTGCCTGGGACAGGCCTAGGAAGGGCGCACTGGGCACCCCTTCGCCCAGTACAGACGGTGCTGTAAGGGTAGGAGGTGGGGTCTCTGAGTCAGGGCGCATTCGCCAGCCTGCAGGGTCCTGCGTCTCCAGGGGCATCTGAGTCCTGCTCCTGGACTGTGAGAGGGCTTGGCTCTCAAGGATTCCTGGTGACAAGTGAGGGCAGCTGCATCTCAGCGGTGTGGAGGCTGGGGGAGGTGTTCAGAGCCCCAGGCTGGAAGCCTGGGGGTGGGGGCTGGGGCCGCTGTAGAATCACCCAGGGGGGGCAACAGAAGAGGGTGTCCTGGGGTGCCTTCTGCACTTCCTTGCCCTCAGTTCTGTGCTTGAGGCTTTTCTGGATCTTCTGGCCGTTGTGCCACATGGCCAGTCCTGCCCTTTTATGAAGTTCCCTGACCACTGTCTGCCACATTCATGCCCCTGAGGACCAAGCACCTCGGTGCCTACCCACCCTGCACCCCCAGGCCCAGGGTAAGACTTCCAGGTCAGCTTCAGTTCCTCTGTGTGCAAAAACAAAAGCAAACCAAAAATACCAGCCCTTTGTACCCTCCTTCAGAGGAGGTTCAGCCTGGCTGTGTGGCAGGGGTAACAACTTACATCCGACCAGCACCAGCTGACTGTGTCAACTGGGCTGCCGTAAAGATGACGGAATTAAACACAGACATTAAAATGCACATGCTGTGTATGCAGTTCTGGTGGCTGGACATCCACAGTCGTGTGGCTTGGATCTTAAAGGTGCCCCCAAAGCTCAGGCCTGAAGTCTTGCCCCCCAGTAGCAGTGTTCAAAGGCAGGATTAGGTGACGAGATCCTGAAGGTTCTCAGTCCTAAGTAGATGAATCCTCTTGGGGATTCATAGTGGAGCACGTTATTGGGTGGTGAAGCCTTCAGGAGGCGGAGGCCACTGAGTCACTAGGTAACAGCACTGTAAGAGGTGGGTCTCTCAGGACCCACCTATGAGGGACATATTCTACCCTGTCCAGCTCTCTGTCCTCCCTGACCACCCTGAGGTGAGCCGCTCTGTTCCTCTGCACCCTTCTGCATGCTGTGCTCATCATGGGCCTGGAACCAGAACTGCTGAAACTATGGCAAAAGAAGCTTCTGCCTTCCAAGGTGCTTTTCCCCAGCATTTTGTCATGACAGTGGAGAGCTGGCTAAGACAACAGCGGACCAACTTCTCTCCTCAGCCACGTCCCTTCTTCTCTCTCTCCTGTGACCCTTCCTGTATGTCTCCTTCTCTCCCAGGTCAAAGCTAAGCAAAGGCTGGAACCTGCAGCCGTAGAAGGGTCCTGTGCTCAAGTCATGGAGTCCACTTTGTCCCCACAGTGAGTCTGGGTGTCCCCTGCTGTCTACGGTGCTGCCCCCGGGCTCCCCAGGCCCCCTTTTCCTCTGCTCCTGATTATGCTTGGCTTTTGCTTTTGTAAATAAGTCAGATAGTCTTTGGACCCCTCAGCAGCTTCTTTTGTCTCAGCTCCACACTTCCTGATATCCTCTAGCTCTGCTGTTATGTCTCCTGTCCATGCGCTCCCACTGCTTTCCTGGGATTTCTCCCTCAAAAGGTTACTGGTGACTTGCGTGCGCGCGCGCGCACACACACACACGCACGCACGCACGCACGCACGCACACACACACACACACACACACGCCCGCACGCACGCACGCACGCACGCACGCACGCACGCACGCACGCATTCACAAACATCTGCTATGCTCCCCTCACGCTGAGATCTTTGTTCTGATTGGGGTTTCACTTGTCTGCAGTGGATCCCTACAAAAGTTTCCCAGAAAAGGTGGCTATGGGCTACTTCAGACCCCGGCACACGAGAGCCTCTCCAACATGAACATTATCCTTTTCTCACCAGTCTGAGAACATTTCCCAGTTTTTCCTGCTTTACAGATGAGTAACATGGTGTCTCCTCCCTTTCTATTCTTTGTAAGTAGATTGGAATCTCTCTCTGAAAATTTTAAAGATTCTTTTCCCTTTAGACTAGGGCTCAAAATCATTGCCATATTTTGTCTTTGGATTTATTTCATTGTTAATCTCTCTAGGACTTGGGGAATCCCTGCGAGCACATGACTCAGGTCCTTTGGTAGCTCTGAAACACTGTCTTCTAGTATGTCTTTATTACTTTTCTCCCAGTTACGCCTTCTTCTGCTTTCAAAGCTCCTGTCACTTGCACATAACTCTTGTATGCCTGCCCTTCCTGCCCTTTATCTTTTTACTCAGGATTTCCTCTACTCTACTTTTATGCTAAGTGCCCCGAGATAACCCAGCTCTGACTTCCTCCTGGGGAAATTCAGTGGCCTTTTTCTTCTTCTGGGCCTCCCTGAATGATTTTATACTCCTTTTACTTGAACTCTTTCATCTCTAGGTTCCAACGTCACCAAACTTCTATATTTTACTTTTATTCGCCTTCTTTGATGGGCCCCTTTCCTCTTTCTGCCTCTAAAATGAAGGTGTTCTCAGAGTGTATGCGCATCTTCCCCTAACTCTATACTCACCTGCTTTCTTGGGCTTAACTATCACCTCTTTCTGATGTCCCACCTTTACCCTGCACTCCAGCCTGTACACGTTTATAGACAGACTGCCCTGAGCCACCCTGGGTGCATATCCACAGGCAGCCCTGGCCCATGTTGAAAACTGACACACTTTTCTCCTACAAATGTCCCTCTGTTCCATAACCCCCACCCCAGTCCAGCTGCACAGGTGATAAAAACATACCACGTCTGAACGTGGCTAGGGAAATACAACTTCTCCCCACAGGGCTCAGGACCACCCCTAAGCCTGCATAGCCCCCAAGCCCATTCACATTCTCTACTTCTGGGCCAAGATCGACCCCGATTTTCCCTTCTCAGGCTTCTCATGCTGCTCCACTCTGCTCAGCAATGAGGGCCTTGTTCTATTTGTCCCTGAAAGCGTTGGAAGTAGTCGGAGGAAAGCAGCTACACGCGTCCTTGGCAGCACCGGGCCCGGCATCTGCTTCCCTCTCTTTCCTCCAGTGAGCCTTGGGCTCAGAGAAAACATCATCACTGCCCTTGCTGTCACCCTCTGTCCCCCCACTCGAGGACATCCACTCACCAGCTTCTCCTCTCCATCCCGCATTCTTCTTGCTATTATCAGACCATCCCCATGCTGATTCCAACACGTGCCTTTACAATCGCCTTAGAAGTAAGCGCCTTTCCTGACTTCTCACAGTCAGCAGCCTCTGCTTTCCACTTCACAGAGAAGCTCTCCACCTGGCCCCGGCCCTCCTGAGCCTCTCCTGAGGCCCCTGCACCCCACTATGCGGCGCCGCCCCAACCTCAGCTCTCATTTGATTTCACCAAGCAGCCATCCTGCTCACTGGACTCACTGCGCCTCCCTGTGACACTCTGCCTTGGCCTGTACAGACTCACCACCTGACACCACCGATGCCACCTACCAGGCACCACAGGTTCAAGGCTGGCTGTGGGAGTGGCGGCTCCTTTGCCCCTGTGGATTCCAAAGCCCTGTGGTCACGTTGCTTTTCACTTTCTCTCACAGTGTCTCCAGCCCATTGGCAAATTCTTCAAAATAAAATAGAAGTGGCTGCCTTCACTGTGTCTGATTCAGCCCCAGACAAGTTGCTGTGGTCCAGTTCTGCCTCACGCTGCCCTGCCCTGCCAGTCTCTGCTGCTGCTCATCCTGGTCACCATGCCTCTGCTTACCGTGTCCCCTGCCTCCATCTCACAGGCACAAAAGTGAGTCCTCACACACATGCCACACTCCCCTGACTCCGAGGGGATCCCCTCAATCCCTTTGCTGTTCCTGAGCACACCAAAGATGCCATCAGCGTGGGGCCTTTGCACGTGACCGTCCCTTGTCCAGGACTCTACTCCCAGCTACACAGGTCTTAGCTCTGCCTTGGTCAGGTCTCTGCCTCACCACTGAGCCTGCTGTGCACCTACAGTCCCCTTGCTCCCGGCCCCTAGTCCCTGACGCATTGGCCTGTGTCCTGAGTCTAGGTTCCCCTCAGTCCTGTGCCTCAGTTTCCTCCTCAGCAAGGTAGGTAGGATGAGAATACCCACCCTGCACAGATGCAGTGAGGATTAAAGGAGTTAATCTTCGCATGGAAGAAGGAATCCCGTGTGGCACATGATGAGCACTCGGTGAAATGTCAGTTATTATTTTATGGAACAAGGCTGGTCCCCTGAAGTCCACCAAGTAGATGCTAAAACTTTGAAAATTGAGTATTGGAAAGTAAATCTCACCCACAGAATTAGTGGCAGAAGAGACACCAGAAGCGGCTCCCAACCTCAGGCCAAGCTCTTTGTACCCCATGCCCCAGCCTCTGCTTACAGGGGTCGTTTAAGAGGGAGGACTCTATGCCAAGCCTGCCACCCACTAGCTGCCTGCACCAGGCCAGCTAGCTGACCTTCTGAGCCTCAGTTTCCCTTCCTTAAAATGCAGAAGACAACATCTGTCCACTTCTGTCGCCGGAAAGGAGACTTACTGATACCTAGAGCTCTGATGCTGAGTCAGTGTCACGATGGCCATTGGAGATGTGTGCAGAAGCTAACACTGCCCTAAAAAGCTGTCCCCTGCCTCCACACGGTCACTCAGCACTGCCTTGTGCTAGAGCTTTACCAGTCGGGAAGGAACCAGGAAGCTGCATTTCCACGACCAAAGTTAGAAAGAGGTCAGGGCACATTTCTCAGGGCAATGAGCTGTGGCCGAGTTTACATCAGGGCGAGGGGCAGAACTGTCTGCCTAGCGGGGAGCAGGGGTCGTGCAATACTGGGAGAGGCTGCCAGGATGGTGTCAGCACAGAGAGTGGGGTCAGAGCCTCCCGGGACATCTGGAAAAGCGATCGCCTAGACACAAGGCAAAGAGAGGCTTTTCATGGAAAACAGGCCTCTGCCCGAGAAGCTCCTCATTCTTTCTGTCCCTGAGGGCAGCACTGGGCCACCAGGGAGACAGAGCAGAAGCAGAGGGCAGGAAACACTGCAGATGCTGCTGTTGTTTTATTCTTCATTTGGAGGAGGTGGGGCAAGGACCTGGGGACAGAGGCAGCCCTAGGGAGTGTGAGAGTGAGAAGGCACCACGGGCCAGGTGCAGATGTGGAAGGAGCCCTGGTCTTGCAGGAAGGCGGCTGCTTCACTCTCCTGTAGAATGGGGCTCAGCCAACTGCTCCTTAATGGACCACATGACACCTCAAAAGTGGCTCCTCATGGACCCTACATGGCAATCCCGAAGGCTGCAGATGTTTCCTTATGTGGGAAAAGGCCTCTGTGGATGGGACTAGGCAGGAGTTTGGAGGCGTGGAGGTTATGCTGAAGCCTCTGGCTGGTCCCAAGAGGAAACGGGAAGTACCCTTATCAGAGGGAGAGTGCAGGCACCAGTGCTTCAGGCAAGGTGACCTGTGGCTGGAGGGTGGGGTGGAGAGGCCCCTGGTCCAGGCCACCAGCAGCCACCAGAAACCAGAAGAGGTAAGCACAAGCCTCCTTTAGGGTCCCTTAGAGGAGAGTGGCCCTGGCGGCCTAATTTCATCCCAGTGGAAGTGACGCTAGACTTCCAGCCTCCTTAACTGGGTGGACACGCATGCGCTGGAAAAGCGAGGCTCAGTGCTGTTGTGGTTGTTACATGCAAACCAGAGAAGGAACAAGGGCTGGCAGTCTCCGGGACCCAGCGGACTCACGGGTGGGTGTGGCTGTGAACAAAGGCGGGGAGCGCCCATGCAGGTAGGAATAAAGTTCTGAGGTGATCAGGTCCTGCAGGGAGTCCTGGGGGTAGAGGATGATCCAGTGGCCAGGCCTGGGTCAGTGGCCCTCGAGCTGTCTCACTGTGTGTCTCTGTCAGGACCAGTGCTACTTTCTGTTGTAGGACAGCTCTACCTGCAAGGACCCCCTCCTCCAACAAAGGAGGAGACAACAGGGACACTGAAAGGCCTTCCAGGACTGCACAGCTGGGGTACCCTGCCCAAAGTGCCCTTTGTACCCCAGTGGTGGTGGCAGGTTCATCTCAGGCTGGGGAGAGCTCAAGTGGCAGTGGTCATATCCTGGCTCGGGCCAGCCTGACGGGCCCCTTCCTGTTGTCACCACACGGAAACCGTCCAGGGAGAAAAGGCCTCATTCCAAGCTGTCTGCAGTGCACTGGAAAGGTCCTGGCCTCGACCGGATTGAGAGCCCCCAGAGATGCCAGGTCTGTGTCACTGTGCGGCACCTCTGGGCTCCCAGCCACATGTGGAGTCTAGGCAAGGTGCTGGTATCAGGATTCAGAGAGTAAAAGACAGCTGTGTCCTGAGGCAGTCACAGATGCGGGGGCAGAGACACCAGAAAATGACCGACCACAGCATTCCTAAAACTTACCACCTCACTTCCCTGTCCTGGTTTTTGCCATTTTTAATGGTTTGCCATTCACATTTACTTAGGATTTTCTTTGAGTTGACTCATCTTTCCTGTCTTACTTAAATGCCAGCCTGGGATTTACGGTAAGCAATGATATCCATGAGTTCATAGGTTTAACTTGCTAGGTTAGTTGTCTTCTACCAAGTTAACCAGCACAGAAAGTACACAGGATGCCACCTAAGGCCACATGGTAGGAGACACAAGATACCTGCTAAGAGGCCTATGGTGCCTACTGGGACAGAGGCTGCGGGTGCCACCCTGAGGGAAAAGGCCTGCACCCTCCCAGGGCCTGGCTGGGTGACAGCTGGGTGAGCAGCACCTCGGGGTGGGCTGGTTATGGCTAGACACAGCTGAACCTGTGCTCCCCCCTGAGGTCTCAGAAGTGAGTGTCACCTTCTCCAGGTTCACACCATCACAGGGGCACACAAGGCAGTCACAGGCCCAGCTGTCCAGTCCAGGGGCTCCAGGACAGGGTGCCTGTGCTGAGGGTAACACCATCCATCTTCTGTCCCTGTCTGTCATGAGGCAGGGATGGGCAGACGACATCCCCAGTGCCCCTTGGGGCGGGCGTTTAACCATAGTTCCACCCGAGAAACCGTATGGAAAAGAAGCAAAGGAGGTGGCATCATCTTAAAGATACTCTTAGACATGCTTTCATTTATTTCTCAAAAAAGCAAAACAATATCCAAACTCCATGACTTTAAGAAGCAATAATAAAACTTACTTGTAATGCCTGCTCCCAGTACATGAAATATACCACTTTCAGGGCGCTACTATTCCTGCCTGACATTACTCTGCAAACCTTTATGGGGCAACTATTATGTGTCAGCTGTGGTGGGCACTGGGGTCACAGGGGCGGCCCAGAGGGCTGCAGCCCCTGTCTCCCTGTGGCTGCTGAGTGAGGCTGACGCCAAAGAAAAAGATCATCCAAACCAGTGGCAAATGTATTGTGCCGCTCTCTACCAAGGGTGGAGGGGCAGTGCAGGCAAGGACAGCGGAGTCCGGAGCCCAAGGTTGGGGCCTGCAGCCCTGGGAGAAGCGCACAGGCCAAGGGCTGGACAAGACTCGGGTGACCATGTAGAAACACTACTGGCCACGCCTGATCATTCGTCTCCCACCAGCCAGGTGCTTCCCACTTGACCTGGAACCCCTAGGACGGGGGTATTGTTATTCCTAGTTCACAGGGAGGAGGCCCTCAGAGTGGAGCGGTGACTGCCTGAGGGCACACACAGGCCAGGGGCAGGGCGTCCGTCTCAGCTGTGTGGCTCTCTAGCTGTGCTCCCCCTGCGCTCAGATGCTGAGCATCCCCAGGGTTCCGGTGATACAGGCTCAGTCTCAGGGTGGCCCTTTAGCACTCGGGGCTTCAGGGGGCTTCTCAGGTGCTGGGGGTGCCCTTGAAGGCGTCACAAGACCCCTGTGTCTCCTTCCTCTCAGTCTCCTCGCTCATCATACGAATGTGTGTGGGCAAACGACCCCCATCCACGCCATCCAGTGCCCTCACTGAGGCACAGGTTACCATGGTGACTGCACCTACAGTGCCTCCTTTGTTCCTCAGCAGCACTCAGGATCCGGGCTGGCAGGACCCCCGCCCTGTTCCCAAGCATGGCAGAGAGACCCAGCAAAGGGCTCCAGTTCCTGTCAAGCCGGGCCACTGCCCACGTCTTTGCTTGTCTTTTGCCCACCTGCCAGGTCCCAGTTGAGCTGCTGCCAGCTTTCTCATGTGGGGTGCTGCGTCTGGCTTGTGCTGGGCTGACCTGGGCTGTGATTTCACGGCTGCACCTGGCCTCGCACCTGGGGGACCAGGACGTCAACGAGATGGCTGCTTCTGAGTGTGCCAGGGGTGAGGGAAGTATCACAGGTGCCTGGGCTGCTGGCAGGGTGCTGGAGCAACTGAGAGACTCAAGGGGCACTGCCGCCAGCCTGGGTCCCCCGGTTTCCCCTTCTGCAGGCTCTGGTATTTCCCTAAGTGTCAGCACAGAATTGCTGGCTGAGGACACCGGAAATTTCTGCCTCCATCTCCACCCTTGGAAGCCTGGCCACAAAGAGCCCCATAATCTGCCAAGTACTATTCAAACGGGCAGGGCTACACCTTGACCTCAAACATGCACTGTTTTTGTTACTGACCAAGAGCCTGGGAACTTACATGACGCTGCCTGCTTGGAATCCTGGCTCTTGACTTACCAGCTGCATGATCTTGGACAAGCTGCGTGACCTTGGACTCACTGCTGGACTTCCTGTGTGCCCTGGCCTCTCCTGAAGTGATCAAAGAGCTGCTGTCTGGGGCCTCGGACACTGTAGGTCAGACACACACAGTGCCTGCGCAAGGGACCCTCAGTGAGCAAGCTGGTGTTGGTATCACTGCTTCTCTCTCTTTTCCTTCCTTCCTTCCTTCCTTCCTTCCTTCCTTCCTTCCTTCCTTCCTTCCTTCCTTCCCTTCCTCCCTCCCTCCCTCTCATCTTACCTGCCCCCCTGTTGTAACTACCAAGACCTACAGACTGTAGCTCCTGGTCTCAGCTAAGGCCCCAGCCAGGCTGTGCAGACCCAGCTTTGACACTGTGTGTTTTCCTCAGTTCCTGCCTCTCCCTCCTGGCAGCCCCAGGATGCTAATGCAAAGCCTAGTGCAAAGCTTCACACAAGTGAGCACATGACAAATCCTCCAGAGTGACCCAAGGCCGGCTTTCACAGTGGCTGGGCAGTGGCTGCTCTCTGGCCGCGCGGCCCGGGGTGAACTCCCTGGCGCTCCGGGTTTCAGTTTCGCTTTCACTTTCAAGTCTCTCCGCAGACGGCTTTAGATTGGGACAGAGCGCTCATGCCGCAGGGCTGGGCGAGGCCTAAATGAGGGTCCCTGGGGCCTGGCCTGGCCTTCCCACCTCCTAGCCAGGGCTTTCTGCTGCCCACGCAGGTGCTCGGAGCTCTGGGCCAGCCTGGGCTTGGGACCTGGCCTCTGGGAGGGACAGTAGGAGTTTGGGACCCTGGTGCCCACTTGCACCCAGGGTTGTGTCTGGACCCTGCTCCCTGAGCCCGCCAGGCTGGGCCCACAGCGTCCCGCTGCTTAACGTTTTCCCAAAAGCTTGTTGACCATCTTTAAATTGCTGCCCAAAACAAGAAAAAGACATCTTTGGGTCAAATCTGACCACGAGGTCTAAAAATCTTCCACTTTGCTGGCTACTGTTGAAATCAAAACAACACTGAGACTCCTTCTCGCTCCTCAGAGTGGCCAGCATCAAGAAATCATACAATAACAAGTGCTGGTGAGGATGTGGGGAAAAGAAACATGCTACTTTGTTGGTGAGAGTGTAAACTACTACAACCACTGTGGCGATCAGCGTGGAGATGCTTCAAAAAACTAAAACTAGAAATTTCATGCAATCTAGCCACAGCCCTTCTAGGTATCTTTCCAAGAGTTGAAGTGAGTCATGCGCACTCACATTTATAGCAGCACAACACATAATAGCTAAATCTGGGATGCGGCCTCCGTGTCCATTAACACATGAATGGATAAAGAAAATGTGGTATTTATACTCAGTGGAATACTACTCTGCTGTAAAGAAGGATAAATTTGAGTCATTTGTAGGAAAATGGATGCTCCTTGAGACCACAGCATCAAGTGAAATATATCAGACACACCAGCTTAAATAGTGCGTGGTCTCTCTTACATGAGAAACCCCTCGAAAAATACAGAGCAAAATGAAAGATAATAGGAAGTAGGGAGATCATTTTCAAATAGGAGGGGGACAAGAGGTGGAGGGATCAGAGAGGGAGGGGAGCGAAGGGGATGGAAAACAAAGACCTGAAGAGAACACAGAAATGGGGCTTGTGCAGATGGGCAGGGGACCAAGAGTTTGGAGAAGCAGGCGGGGGAGGGGCAGGACACAGAAAAGAGGTGTTGGGTGCGCACAGTGGCTCCACATGATCAGTGGAATCTGGAGAAAGCAAACGTGGACCAATACAAACAGAAGCATCGTAAAAGTAAAATAAAAATCCTCCAATTCGAGGAGAGCTGCAAGCACATCTCACCTGCGGCTTACCCGCAGAGAAGGCCCCGCCACATCGTGGGAGGCAGTCGTGTGGCCCCTACCCCAGGTTTCTCTCACATGCAGCCATGACCAGGAGCGTGGACGTGGTCCAGGCCTGCAGTGTCCCTGGCAAGCCGGCACTGCAGCCCCACACTGACCGGCTGCAGCCTTCACCTTCCCACCCAGGAGTCCACTGGAGAGACGAATGAGCCAGCCTCATCCTCCCAGCCCAGCGATCCTCACCTCTGCTGCACTGCCAGGAGCTGGGCACATCAGGTGCAACCCTCGAGCCATCCGGGCCCCAGGCTCCCTGCCTTGAGTCCGCTGGGATAATGCAGGGTCTGCCATGTGGCCATGGGTGAGGTGAGGCAGGGATCTGGAACCAATGTTCAGCTGAAACCTGTGTTGCTATGATTCTCCCAGCCCAGGGGGAGCTGCTCAGGGGCTTCCCACTCCCCTCTCTCCTCGTGGGATGAAGGCTCTCACATTCTGCTGATCCCATCTGGAGGCAAAGCCCATATGGGCCTCCGTGGTCCCCCACAGCTGCTGTTCACATGTGGCATCATCCCTTCTCCTCAAATGTGGCGGGGGCTGTGGCCTTTCAGCCAGCAGAGCACAGCACAGGTGACAGATGAGCACTGTCATGTGATTGCATTATACAAGATCTCAAAGCCTGTCCTGGAGGAAACTTCCTTTCCTGCAGGCTTTTAAGATGGAAGTTATCACATGGTGAGCAGCCTATGGAGAGAGTCACATGGCAAGAAACCAAGGACAGACTCCAGCCCACAGGAGCGAGAACCCGAGGAGCCGAGTGAGCCAGTGATCGCATGGGCCGGGAAATGGGTTCTTTCTTGGAGGAGACCCCACCAAAGCAAAGCCCTGGTGGCATCTTGGCCCAGCCATGGGGAGGCCCGGCCTGGCCCCCCACGCACAGACACGGCGATGTGATTCAGGTGTGCCACAGTACACGGCCAAGTAGGGGCGCTAGCGCCATCACTGCGTGGGGACTCCTACCCGGCCTATGTCAGAAGTGCTGCCATGTCAGGCCTGTTGGCAGGAGACCCCAGCAGAGCAGCGTGTGGAGCTGGGCAGACTAAGCACCTCTGTGAGGCCAGGCACTCCCTTCCTGCTCTGAACTTGATGGAAGGGAAGGGTCCAGAGCCTGCACCTGAGTTGTGTCTTCTGGCACGGGGCTCTCTCCTCAAGCCAGACCCACTGCTTTCCTCCATGGTCAAGCGCTCCTCGCCTTGCTTTTGTGCTTGGGCAAGTGAGCCCCTCCCCTGAGCCTCTGTGTCCCATCCCTGAAACGGGATCCTAGTGCCACACCCCAGGGAGTCCCCGAAGGGTGGAGGATGCTCCACGTGGGGTGTGTGGTGCCAAGAGAGTTGGGGCGGCCTGGCTCCTGTTATCAGATCCTTGTGAGGAGATTTGAGATTCGTGAGTGCCCTGAGTGCGTGCGGTGGTCAGGGAAGCACCTGCCTCTTGGTGAAGGGTGCTGACATTTCCCCGCGCGTTTGCCTGGGTGCTACAGCTCAGGCGCATAGGTGTTGGAGGCTTGGCCCCAGCCTTTGCTGTTGCTGGGAGGTGAGGAAACTCCTAGGAAGTGGCCTGGGCTGGGGTAGTTAGGCCCCCTAGGGGTGTGCCCTTAAGGGGGTGGTGGGGGCCCTGGCCCCAGCCCCTCTCTCTTCACTTCCTGCAGTCATAAGTCAAGCAGCGTTCTCCACCAGAGCTCTTGCCACACAGGGTGGCAGGGCCCACTGACCACGGCCTGAGACCTCCGAACCGGGAGCCTATTATGGTTTGTGTCTCAACACCCCCCCAAAGCCTCATGCAGTCTTAGGCTTTTTGGAGGTGTGTAAATCTAGTTTGTGATCCATTCAAGGGGCAATGCTGGGATTAAGGGTGTGCACGCTGCACCTGCTGTAGGGAGGGTAGCCTGTGTATAATATAAAGGACGGAGAGAGCTTGCCTTGCACCTCGTGGCTTGTTTTGCCTTTTTCTGCCACCATGAGCAGTTGCCCTTCTGCCATGCCGCCCTGCCACGGAGCCAGACGATTATGGGCTGAAACCTTCCTTTCCTTAACTTTAGCTGTCAGGTATTTTGTCTCAGCAATGAGAAGGGTAACTAAGAGAGCCCAGACCTTTACACATTCAAACATCAGGGAGTTTGTGACAGTAACAGGGAGCTGGCCAATGGGGCACCAGATCAGAAGCAACCACACAACCTGCTCTTTCTCCAGGGAGTCCTCCCACTTAGCCTCTCCTGAGCTTCTGTGTTGTGTCATCTCAGCACTCTTAAGACATGCACAAACAGCCCTCCATCTGTGCCCGCATCTGCCACCTGTTGCCCCTGCAAACACGGCCCCCAGGGCCCTGGGAGTACAGATTCCACCGCTTTATGCTGCTTCCTTTTGTGTTCAGAGCAGGGTCCTGCCCAGCACAGGTGCTGACAAAACATGGGCCCAGTGGTTGGCAGAACCTGGCTTGCTTTTGCCTATGGGACTTGGCCTGACAAAGGAAGAGAAGGAGAAATCCAGGGAATCAAAGCCACTTTTAACAAAGGAAAAAACTCCGTGTTCAGAGGATCTCCACACAGAAACTCATTTCATTTCTTGCTGGTCCTAGAGCTGGGTAGCCTTTGCACCCCTCACTTATGCGTGGGGACACTGAGGTCTTGAGACTTGAGACTTTCCATGGAAGGAAGCGGGGTTATGAGCAGCCCAGGGCTGAGCTGCTGGCTGCACTGCAAAGGCTGATTTAGGAAGCACATAGTAAAATTTCAGGGACTAAAGGCACACCCTACACAACTGAGCCAGAGAGGTACAGATAGAGAGAGGAAGCGGGGAGAGAGAGAGAGAGGAGAGAGAGGAGGGGAGCGCGGTAATATAGAAACATTTGGGCAATCAGGGTGGGAAATACCTGATAACACTCTACACTCTGAGTAACTTTTCCATAAACCTCAATGACTACAAATGGGAATGTACTGTGAGAAGCTAAAGGCAGGAAGAAGATGCCACTCATGTTGTGGCAGTGGAGGTGGACCCCACTTGGCAGAGTGAGGGGTGGATGGGTGGCCTGGGCAGCATCCTGGGACCTGTGGCCGTGGCCAGACAGCTCCTGTCTGAGCCCTGGTCCACAGAGCCAGGCTCCATGTCTGGCCCCTTTCCCCTTGCTTCCCTCAGGAGGCAGGAACCCTCAGCGTGGGGGGCATCTTCCCGCCACGCACAACCTCCAACGACGTCCACACCACGCAGCCATCTCCATCTCAGGTGGGGCGCTGGAGTGACAGGCCTTTGTTGCTGTCCTGTTAACTGTCCTTACCTCTCCACGCATTCCACACAACATGCCCAAAGAGGTGGGTGAGCTGCACCAAGGCCACACGTGTGTGTGTGTGTGTGTGTGTGTGTGTGTGTGTGTGTGTAAGTGTGTGTGTGTTTGTGTGTGTGAACAGGATGCCTATGTCATGAGTTCACAAGTGTATTCTTATCTGTGTCTGTCACTCTGCTACCAAGGGCTCCTCGTTAGCCATAGGCCCTGGTTTCTTTCCACTGTTACACGTATCCCTCCCAGAACCTGGTTTGGACAGACCTCAGCAATGACCCTTCCTGGGAATGCCTTGGGCAGGTGATTAAACTCACTTGGAAAGTGAAGACAAGAGCCCGGTCTTGTTGGGTTGCTGATTCCTTATTGCAGAAGCATCACCGCTGTAGGGGCTGGGACAGAGCCGTGAGCAAGACGGACAGGGGCCTCGGACTCTGCACTGCCTTTCCTGCTGCAAAGATACTAAGCAAACACGGAAGCAAACAGTGCTTTCCTGAGAGCCACCGGCACTGAGAGGAGCCCAAGCTGGAGAGCAAGATGGGGCGGGGCTGGGGCTGCCTGGCCAAGTCCCTGGCCTGGGACAGAGCCCTCGGGGAAGGTGATGAGGACTTGGGGCTAGGACGATGACCAGGGCCCAAGCTTGTATCAGGAAGGCAAACAGAGCACAAGGACAGCGGGCAGCGGGCAGCAGGCAGGGCCTGAGTCCAGGTGGGGCTTGGAAGCTGTGACTTCTGGACCTCATGTGTTGTACACCAGGGACCCACAGAACCTGAGCAGGACAGCAGCAGAGTCTGAGCTTTTGCTTGAAATCGGATAATGTGTGCATTCTCACACTTGGGCCTGGTGCATACACAGCACATGAGGTGGTCTGGATCTGAAGCCTTCCCCAAGGCACTGGCTTCAGGACGTGGCCCGCTCCTGAGGGTCTGGACTTCATGGCGGAGGAACCCTGATGAGGTCATGATTTGAGGGCCCTCCTGGGAGGTGATGGGGCTGGTTGAAGGCCAAGGGTCATGGGGATGGTATCCGGTCCTTGGCCCCTTTGACTTGGGCTCTCTCTAGCTCTCTCTGCTTCCCAGTTGCCCTAGGATGTGCGAGCAGCTTTGCTCTTCCACAGCTTTCCTCCATGAAGTTCTGCTCATCTCAGGCCCAGAGAAATGGACCCAGTGGACCTCTGAAACCTTTCCTCCTTTTAAATTGTTTGTGAAGGTATTTTGTACAGCCGTGGAAACTCACTATCACAATAAAGGTAGCCATCATCTTTACTGTCCCTTCGTGCTATCAGTGTCTTGCTGGATCTGCAGACACTGGGTGGGTGGTGGGGACCTCCGCTCTGTGGGCAGAGCCTGGGGCACACACCTGGGCAAGGGGCAGAGGTGTTGGGGCACAGCCTGGTCTCTGTGCCTTCCTCCTCACTCCCCTCCACCAGCTGGATGCAGCAGCCCCGCCACCAGGCCTGGGGTGGCAGTCGGGCGGGCCAACCAGTCTGCGCCAGCTGGCTCCAGCTCTAGGCCTCAGAGCTGCCTGCGTGTTGCTGTTAAAAATGCAAAGTATTCCAGACATTTTAATTACTGGGCATTGCATAAGACAGCAACCAGTTCATACAAAGGAACAGCAGAGCAAAATTATTTTCCTCCCTGCCTCAGCCTCTTCGTCCCCTGCATCGGCCTCCGGGCAGGGCTCGGGGCCTTGGATCCACTCCAAGGTATGTGCAGTCTCCTCTAGAGCTGCTGATAGGACATCAAGGTGCTTTTCTCTGCAGCCTCAAGGTAGAAGCAGATCCAGCCACCTGCAAGGGGTTTGGGAGTTGCTGTTTGTCCTCCCCTGGGCAGCCGAGAGGCACAGGGCTCCATTGCACTCCCGATGAGAGCTGGGTTACAAACCAGCACCCGGCTGCAGTGGGGCTCTGCAGGTACTGAGTCCAGGCTTTGAGTTCCTGACATTCAAGTATGACTGTACTCCAGGGTACTCAGGAAGAGTGAGCCTGACACCGCCCTCCAGCAGCGCAGAGACAACGACTAAATTGCGTAACACGGCCAGAAAGCTCTCTGTGTTTCCCTTCGGACTTCTCAGGCATCTCTGAGCCCGTCCTTTATCCAAATCCCTTCGAACAACTTGTTGAGGACCTACTGTGCATCGGGCATTACTCAGGAGGGAAAGCTTAGCTAGTCCTGGTCCATGAGTGCATTTTCTCCTCCCCACCCCTAGAGATGAGCACATTTTCTGACGCTGGACCAAGACACGGAGGCTGACAGTTCCAGGACAGGAGGATGATGCCCCGCACAGGAGGCAGGAGGCAGTGTCCAGAAACAATATTATTGTAAGTAAGCTTGCAGCGGCCATTCATCGATGCTGGTCATGTGCCAGGGGTTCTGTTAGATCTTCCCCGTGTATAAGCTCATTTACTTGTCACAACTGTGAGGCAGCCAGTGTTGCTGAAGGTTAAGACACTTGTGCAAGCTCACACAGTCAGGAACTGACAGTGACACCCTTGTCAATATTTAACAACAGCTCTGCTGGACAAACAGCCCCGATTTTTAGTGTCTTTCCATTTCAGTGGTGTAAACGCCTAGTATGGCCAGTTGTAAGCGACACTGTAGTGACCCACATGGCAGGGCTGGCAAGAATGTGCAGTGGTCAGCAATAGATAATGCCCCCACCACACTGATAACACATGACTCAATCTTCAGAGACAACATAACAAAGACAGTCTATGACTTAGACTCAGGTGGGGGTGGGGGGTGGGGGGAATGAGAATCATCCAGGGGAAACCATGCTTCGAATTTGGAGTTAGATCTCTTCCTCTCCGCAGGTGTGGGTGGTGACAGCCAGCTCCAGTGCCCATCACTCTGCCATCCCCAGAGTGACCGGCAGGTGCCAGGCGTGTGTGTAGCTGAGATGCCACTGCTTCAGTATTCGATGCATGTTTGGCTCATGCTGCTGTTGACCCTTCGTGGGTTTACCTGGAGCACTTGTGATGAGGTAGTGATGTGTGTGAAGTGTTAATTACCCTAACTTTTAGTACAATTTATTGGGCTGTAGGTTCATATAATTAAAATCCTCATCACGGCTCTTTCTAACCCCTGACTGTCCAGATCTTGGAGAGTGGATTACCCAGCTCTAGGGCCAGTGCAGGCTGGCTGCACCTGGAACTCCCTCCCTCAGCCCTGAGGGGCAGGAGCAGCCTGGGAAGGTGCAGCAGTGCGGTCAGGGGAGAAGCATGAGCACCGCCAGGCACACGGGCAGCGCAGAGAAGCGGCACGCAGTGTTTACAAGGTATTTGTGACCGGTTGCCAGGGTGCAGTCCATTGGTGGTGAGGGGGACACGGACTTCTAACAGTGACCATGGCCCATGCTGCTGAACCTCTCTGCCTCAGCTTTCTTTTATGGAAGCTGAGCATAAGAATAACAGCCTCTACCTTGTGGAGTTATGAGCATTAAATACATTTATAGCCATGAAGTATGTAGAGCAGGATCCAGCGTGTAGTACGTGCTCGTGAAATGTCGGCTGCGGCTTGCTTGGCCTTTACAACCTGTTTGTCCTCATTTTATGGAGAAGAAGCATCTGCATAGTCATTTCACAGAGGAGGAAGAGGGGCCTTGGGTGACTGCTCTAGGTCTAACTCCTGGGCTGTCCCGAGGCTGGAAAGCACAGGCTGCTGGCTGAGTGGTGTCACCCGAGGAGGGACTGCTGACAGCCCCAGTGCCGGGCTGAGGATCCCCTCTGACAGGCCCGCCCCTGACACCTGTCTTCATATCTTGGGAGGACACAGGCATCCCTTGGTGGTGGAAACTGAGGCCCAGTGCCTGGCATGCCTCCTTCTCCACACATCCACCTTCTCTGTGGAGGCAGAGATGAAGCAGGTAGGAGCGAAGGCTCTGGGACCTGACCACGCGGCAGCTACCCCAGCACAGCATCCTGGCTGTGTGCTCTGGGGCAAGTGACATCACTCTCTCTCAGGAACTCTGTTTCCAATTGGACCAGAAGGGATGCAGACAGTGGTCTCCCTCTCTCAGAGATCTCAGTACAGCCGGTACACCCTGTACAGCCCCTAGGCAGACTGCCCCAAGGACACCTGCAGGCCCAGGGGACCGTGTGAGTGCTTGCAGTCCCTGTCCTTCTCTTCCTCCCAGGTTCACTGGGATGTGAGATTGCGTCTTTCCTTGGGGACGCATCTCGCAGGACTGCAGGCAGCTCGAGGGCAGGCACTGGCTGCGTTTCTCTGTATCTTTCTGACCCCCACTTTGCACATGGCTGGGTTGATGACGGCTGTTCCCTGTGTTCCAACCACTGCACTGTGTGCTGTTGTGAAAATCCATGAGGTGTGGATTGCACCAGGAGGTGCTAAGGCTTAGAGAGGCTAAGGCCCTTGTTCAAGGCCATGGTGAAAGAGTGAGGACTGATTAATATTAAGGTTTATAGTCCTCACAGGCCTTGGTCCCTACCCCCACAAGGCTGCTGGTTGAGTACGCTACCCCGCCAATATGCTTGAGCTGTCGTGAAATCTAACTGCCAGAGTTCGTTCACAGAAAGGGTGTGGCTGGCTCAGGAAAAGTCACACAGCCACTGTAGGGACAGTGCCAGGACACATGCTGGGGACATGGCCTGAGTCACATGCTTGTGATTACAGCAGGAAGGGGAGCCTTGTTCAACAGCTGTTTAAAAGTATGCACTGTTTGGTGGCTATCAGCTCTCCCCTGGGCTTGGGGCTCTTGCTGTGGAAGATGGGATTCTCCTGTGGACACCCCCAAATTCTGAGTAAGTGGGACGCCTCACACCTCAGAAGTCACCTGTGCAGGTATCTCTCCCCATCTCTGGTCACAGCTTCCCAGAAGCTCCTGACCAGCCCTGGGTGGGCTTTGTGTCCCTGGGTACTTGTGAACCAAATAGTGACCCAGAGCTTTGGGCACTGAGTGAACCCAAAGATGGGAGGAAACCTCAGAAAGCACCCCCTAGGTCTGGGGCACGGGGACCCCCACCTCCAGGGACTGTGATGGTTTGGGGAGAGAACTGTAAATCACAGCTCAGCTACTTTCTTGTGTGTCAGAAACTGGGTATACAGAGTAATCCCTCTGAGCCGCAGTTACACTGACTGTAAAATTGGCATAAAATATTTTGCGTTATTCCGGTTGTGAGGACCTGAGGGAACACTGCACTGGAAGTGTTCGCGGCCCATGTCCAGGTGAGCTCTTTGGTCTGAGGAGCTGTCTTTCACTCAGTGTCCCGTGTCAGCCCACCAGCCTGATGAAATGTGTCGGGAAGGGAGGTGGTGATCTACTGCATCTTTCTCCTAGGCCAGTCACTGAATTGGGGAAACCTGGGGGGAGGAGCTGATGACGGGTTATCAAGGGACCTGACTCTCGCCTGCTTCCAGTGCCCCACCCCATGACGGATCTCTGGCCCAGTTCTGGGCATGCGAACGAGGGCCTGAGCTCAGAGACTCTGGCTCCTCGGGAGCTCTGCCCTGCGCAGCTGTGCAGGTTCCCACACACCTCCCCGCCCTGTGGCTGGACAGCCCAGTGGGCACCCCCAGTTGCCCATCCATTGCTGTTTTCTCTTTCTCTTTTGCTGGACCAAGAAGGTCTTGAGGACAGGCTTGTTCTTCCTTCCCATCCCATTCCTGGTGCACAGGAGCAGATACCCGTCGATGCTGACTGAGCATTTGCAGGCTAGAAGGAAGAAGCCGGAGGGCTTCAGTGAGACAGCCACATGAAGGGCACGCACGTGACTTGGAAGCGAGGCTGTCTGGCTTCTGTGCCCAAAAGCCTCGAGCTCAGCACCACACATATGCTTAACCTCAAGTCCATGGTGGGCCAAGCCACCACGACAGTGCAAGGTGGAATGGGAAAGCCTCGAAGACCCAGGGCCCAAAGAGTCCACCCGGGGATAAGATCATCATTGGCTCACGATTCATCTAAAGTGTAGAAAGCAAGCAGTTACCACGGCCCCAGAGAGGAGGCTTGGGAAAAGCTGGTGCAGTGGTCCATCTCAAGCAGAGAACCAGGAAGACTGGAGAACCCAGAGCTGGCATGTCCCGTGCCATCACTGTCCAGGGCTGGGGCTCTGGCATGGGGCACTGCCATTCCTCAGCAACGTCTTTGCTTCCCTCCCAAGGAAAGTTCCCCAGTGTCTTGCTGAGAGGGAGCCCACTCTTTGGATGACCTCACTCTGGGATCTGTTCCCCACACACAAAGCATTCCTTTGCTGAGAAACGGGCTTTGTAGGAGGCTCCCTGTGACCATCAGGAGAACACTAAGTGATCACTTGACATATGTCACCCAGCCTGTGTTAATGCCTTTTCCCAGGGGCCACGAGGACAATGGGGTGTGGCTGTTCTTTTGGTCTTAGGCATCATTTGTGTGCCCGGGACAGCTCAGCTCTGGGGCCACCCTTGCTTAGGATCTGACCCTGCAGCCAGATTCCCAAGTTTCTGTTGTGGACTTACGAAAGTGGCGCTGATCCCCACCTCTGTACCTCCAGCCCACAGGTCATTCATTCACTCTTTGGGAGAGAGCCAGGCACGGTGGCACACACCTGTAATCCCAGCACTCTGAGAATGGGAGCAAGGGGATTGCAAGTCCGAGCTTAGTCTGGCAAGTGCTTTGCCAATCTAGCAAGTGCTTTCTCAAAATAAAAAGGGATGGGGACATAGCACAGTGTAAAGGCTCTCATTTCAACTCCCCAGTTTCAAAAAATTAAACGGCAAGAGCTTCTTATGTACAGGTGCTGGACTAGGTGCCAAGAAGTGCCCTCAGGATCTGCTGTGGGTGGGAAGGGAGGGATGGAGTGCAGTTCTCTGGGGCAGGAAAAGCTGGGGACATTCAGAGTTGGTGACCACACATGGGTTCAGGGGTGTGGTGGAGTCGGTAGGCATTGATGGGGCAAGCAGGGCATGGGGCCAGCGGGGGTCTAACTGTAGGGGTAGAGGTCATGGCTCATTCTGTGAGGTCAGGTGGCTGCAGGTCACAGAGTACCTGGCATGTCTCTGACTTTGTAACTGTTCCACAGGTGGTGGAGGGTGAGTCATGTTACACAGAGGAGAGCAGGATTTCCCATTTATGCTAGAAAAGGTTTACAAGAGCACCTGTAAAATGTTTACAGTCCAGATGCCAATGTTGAAAGAAAAGGACTCTGGGCAGGGTGGCTGCTGACGTGACTCTCCAGAGAGGACCGGTGGGGGCCTGACCCAGATCAGCACCCCAGATACCTGTCGATGTTGGCTGAGCATTTGCAGGCTAGAAGGAAGAAGCTGGAAGGACTTCAGTGACATAGCCACTGGGTGAACAGGGAGAAAGGGGAAGTCAGAGAGACATAAGCAGTGAGGATCTAAGGGATGCTGTGCAGGCAGATGTCATTCCCAGCAATGGGCGACCTGAAGGGACTGAGGAGAGAGGACGGTGGACTCCAGGGAAGCTGGGGTCTCCCAGTGATCCTGTCTCTGGGCACAGCAGGCAGAGAGGACCGGGCCTGAGGCCCACAGATGTGTGGGGCACAATGGTGGGGAGAGAGCGGAATGTAGACGGCAGTGACCGGGAAGCCCTGCAGGCTGAGGGGGGGCACAGGTATGGAACCTCATCACTGTGATTGTCAGGAAGAGCCCAGGGCTCATCTAGGACATGGAGAAGGGCAAAGAGGGACTTTCAGCACCCAGGGGCCATCGCCCAGTCCCCACATCCCCCTGGCACTGCGCACAGGCTCAGTCCCCATGGGTCTGCTGAAGACAGATAAAGGTCCTTTGCAGCCCAGCACTCTGGCCCAGTGTGGCAGGAGTAGACTGCAGGGCCACCGTCCCCTCCCCAGCCAGCTGTGTGTGGCTGGCTGGAGTGAGTTGAGCTGCAGCCCTCAAAGAAACCACAAAGGAGCTGCATGTTGTAAAGGAAAAACACATGAGCTGCGTGGCATAAGGAACACATTAAGGCGGGACTGAGGAGACGCCGTCCTTCCATGCACATTATCCTTGAGAGGCACACACAAGCGCGCACACACACACACACACACACACACACATGCACGCACGCACATAAACACACGCGGACTGTTCAACTCTGTTGCCTACTTCCCACCACCCCAGGAAACACAGGACTCAAAACGTCTCCTAGGGCACACATGTGTTTTCTGGCTTAAAATTCCTGGGAGCTGCTCCCTGTGGGAAGAAAATGGAAACCCTTCCGTTCCTGTGGATGCTGTGGATGGAGACTGAGTGAGGGGTTCCCTCGCCCCGGCAGGCCCAGGGGAGCACGGACCAGAGAGGCCTCCCACTGCCGCGAGATCGGCTCCATACAGAAGCCAGGGAAGGTGTGCACCCCACTGGTGGCAGCCCTGGGCAACCCACAGTCTCAGCACCCGGGGCCCCAGCTGCCCTGTGCCGGCAGCCACCAATGGAGGGTCTGGCCAAGCTTGCAGTGCTGGGTGGACTGGGTTGTCTGTGGTTGGCTGGCCTGAAGTAATGACTTTCACATGCACCGTGGGTTACATACAGAGCCTGGAAGGGATGGGTGGGTAGGAAGAGGAGGAAGCCATGCTTCTCCGGGGCCCAGGCAGCTCCTTCTCCAGAGCCTGGCCAGCAGCCTTGATGTCCTCTGTGGGCCCCAGGCCCTGACCCCGTGATTCATAGGTTCGCTGCTTCCCTGGGCAGCCGCTCCCTTGGCTGGACGTGTGGCCAGTCCGGGTGGAGGCGCTGGGCAGCTGCGGGCCCAGACGGGTGTTGACCAGAGCGCTACAGACGGGAGGGGCTGCATACACTCAGGGGTGGAGGGGCTGCAGGAGGAGGGAGCAGGGCGTTCCCGGGCTCACAGCGCCCCCTAGCACTGGCTTGCGGGATAAGGCTGGGGAGCTCCAAGGCCAGGAGCTGCCACTTGCCCAGCTGTGCACAGGTCAGCATACTGGTCATCAGGACCTGTCAGCCCACACTTAACTCCTTGTGATCAGCACTTGGTTACTGTCCCCAAGGGCTCATAGTCCAGAGAGAGAAGCAGCCAGGTACGCAACCCCAGCAGAGTCATATCAGTGTTGTACAGGAAGGAGGTGTAAGTATAGGAAGGCATCTGAGGCTCCCTGCGGGAGGTCACATCTGAAGTGAGCTCTGCAGGATGTGCCAGAGTTGGGAGAGTTTTGCAGCTAAGCAACCACACTATGGCCTCCTGCACACGGTCCCAGAGGCCCACAGACAGAAGCACTGACTGAAATGGCTCTGCAGAAACGAGCTTACTTGACTCTCCTGCACCTTGGCCGTTGCGGGGCTCCCCAGGCGGCTTCACCTCCCACCTGGAGTCTCTGGGAGGGTGAGCCTGCACACTCAGGGTTCCACCTGGGTCCCACAAACGGGAACACTGGAGGCTAGGACAGGCACGGGGACTAGGAGCCATTTCCTGGAGGCTCCGTGCCAGACTTCCGTGCCAGACTTTGTACCTTGCCCTCCTGAGCCTCCTTTGTCCCCAGAAAGAGAGATTTCGTGAGCCTCTCTGGCGATGTGCCTGGAGTGTCTTCAAAAGACGTTGACAGCAGTTTAGAATGGAGTAAATAAACACGGAGGTGATGAAGCTCAGAGGAGCATAGCCTCTTGGTCCTGAGAAGCTCCCAGGGTCCTGTTGTCCCCATATAAACCTAGAATGATTTAGCCTGTGCCGGTGGGCGTTCTCCCTAGGCTGGATGTCATAGACTCTGAGGCAGATTTGTCTGTAGATCTGAAAGGCAGGTTCAGAGTGGCCAGGAGTGGCAGGACTGCAGTCACACATCACCACTGGGAGGCCCTAGCCCCCAGTGTGGAGACAGCTGGGTAAGGAATCACAGCTACAACGTGCTTTTGGCTCTGCCATCAGCTGACTATGACCTAAGCAGGTCCCCTGTCCTGTCCAGCCCTAGGTTCATTTCCTAGAAAACTGATGGGTCGTTCCTGAGGTCCTTGTCACGACCCCTCTGTGTCTAAGGAAATGGTACCCTGTGATCTGACTCTGAGGTGGATAGGGCTGTACCATTCCTAGGCAAGGCCCAGCAGAGGGGCAACAGGTCCCCCTGGGGCTGAGCGCTGGGCAGGTGGACATGGAGACTCGTTGAGTCGGCCCCAGACTTAGGCGTTTACATGCTCTCAGTGGTCAGGAGCAAGCAGCAGGGCTGTGTCTCCCTTCCTAGTGCTGGTGCCACGTCAGGGTGAGAGGACTCCAGGAGCCCTCCTCGCCTGAGACTAGGCTGTGGCCATTGTTCTGTCCAAGTGCATGGCCGCAAGATCTTCCTGCTGCAGGGCCCTGCAGGAGGCCTCTTAGAGCTCTCTGGTCCTCAGGCTGAGGCTGAGCTGGCCTCCCATGTGGGCAGAGGGGAGCCTCTCAGAGCAGGCACGGGGAGAACTTCCTGGCTCTTGGCTTGTCTGACCCCTACACAGCTGTGTGGACCAGCCTGGGATAGGCAGTGAGGGGACATAAATCAGAAGGCACTTTTGCGCCTCTTAGCTGGAGTAAGACTCAGGTGGCACTCACACAGTGCCAGCAGAAGTCCTGGCCTAACACTCAGGATCCAGGCCAGGCTTCTCCTTGGGGACACACTGGCCCTGGATAAAACCACAACAGAGGAGAGAGAGCACACTGATGTATAAGGTGCTTATCCAAAGTGGATTTGGCCTGGAAAGGCGCTAAAGCCTTCCACATGACCGGCGCCACGCGAGTTTCTACCGCTGTCAAATCCCACCAACTATGTCCTCATTCAGCCTGGTTCCTGGGGTGGCCCCATGGTATTCATTGTGAGCACTGTAGGTGCCACCAGCCACACTTACATCTGAGACTCCTGGGGCCCACTTTTGCACTCAGAGGGCTAAAAAGCAGCTTGGCCAACTATCCCAGACCTCAGAGTGTTGGCAGGATGACTGGGGGTGTGTAACCAGACCCAGGGACAGTGCTGGGAAAACGTCAGAGGGAGCCGGCCCGTCGGGAGGCCGTCAGCCATGTGAGGGGCACAGGGCCTGGCGCTGGGTGGGGGCAGCACAGATGCAGAGCTGCCTTCCCTCCGCGGTGACGCACAGTGGCCAGGGAAGAGGAAGTTTCAACCAAGTCCTTCAAATCCCACTGCCCACATTTCCCACTTCTGCCTCCCCTACCATCACTTGTCAGTGTGTGAGCGAGGGGCTTCTCCAGCCACATCCTGCACAGGAAGAGGGGGAGAGATGGGAGGAGGAGAGAAGACCCCAGCGGCAGGCTGGTGCTTGCGGTTGGGCTCCTCTGCTGCCGGTGAGAAGTGTTCCCTGTAGGACGTGGGAGTCATGGAAGGAGTTGCACAGCTGGCCCTCAAGCTGGCGGGGAAGGTCCTCCTGAGGCGTGAGGAGGTGAGGAGAGGTATCTGCCTGCGAAGAGCTGTCCCCGAGAAGGGCAGCGCGCCTAGGACTTAGTGCCACCTCCCGCTGCCTGTGGCCCCTGATGGGCCCCGGTCTGTCTTACTCCACTTTGGGGTCAGCTCCCCACCAAATCCTGGCTGAAGGGTGTGAGCCAGCCCTCCTCATTTCCCCCAGCCCCTGCCCTCACACCTGCTGGAGTTCTCTGGATCACCGCTCAGCTGGCAACACTCACAGAGCTATGGCTTGCTGTCCCGGGGGCGCAAGCCTGCCACGGTCATTTCCAACCCATGACTCTGCTTTTGGTTTCCCACAGCCCTGACACCACAGGAAACTGCCTTGTGCACGAATAGATTTCCACGCAGCAAAGCCTTGCTTAGTACTGCTCACAGGACTGCTCCTGAATCCAGAGCAGTGTTTGTTGAATGAATTAACAACTGCATCTGCTCCAAAGGAGCTCAGGTAAAGATATCTGTCACAGACAACTGCAAAAGGCAGATGGCTCCAAGTGCGGGAGAGAGGAGGGACAAAAGGAGGGAGGAAGAGAGGGAAAGACCCTCTGGGCCATCTGGGAAAGTGGGGCCTCATCCTGCCTCTGCACGTGGTGGATATCCGGGTGCGGCTGCGGGGCGTGGTGCAGCCCAGGATCGGTCCCCAATCCCAGTGCCCGGGCCCACCCGCGCCCAAGCCGCGCGCGATTCCCTATAAGGCTCTGAACTGCGGCGCCCGGCCCCGTCCCGGCTCTGTCCCGCCCCCTTTACGGAGGACGATGAGGTAATGCGGCGCTACCATTGGTCGCAGGGCTCGAGAGGCGGTGCTTCGGCTGGGCGCCTGCTCTATATAAGTCGCGGTCGCGAGCGGTAGGGCAGTGGCGTTGGTGGATCGCTTCTCCTCGCGCTTCTCCTGCTCCGCTCGGGCACAATCCCGACTCCAGCCCGGCTTTCCCGGAGCCTGCCGTCCTTCCCTCCGTCTCGGGGTCCCGTGCACCCCTGCAGCGCCCCCACAGGCCCCGCCAAATCACCTCAGGAAGAGGAGCAACAGCGCGGTCCGCGGGCGATGGCTCCCTGGCTTGGGCTGGTCGTGTTGCTGGGTAGCTGGAGCCTGGGGCCCTGGGGTGCCGAGGCGTGCACGTGCTCGCCCAGCCACCCCCAGGACGCCTTCTGCAACTCTGACATCGGTAAGTGCCGGGCCCGCGTCCTGAGTCTCTGTTGAGGCAACCTTTGCAGAAGCTGCAGACCTGCGCGGGGCTGCAGGACGCGGGATCCTGAGGTCTCCCTCTCCTGCGCCGGGGCCCCAGAGGCAGGACACAAGGACTCTTGGAACTAGGGTTCAGGCAGGTCTGGGTGGTTGAGGGGACCGCGGAGTTGTGGGTGACGGTGCCCCCCACTCCCTGGGGGGATCTCTTGTCTGAGCGCAGTGCAGCTCCAGGGGACAAGGACCCTCGAGCCCAGGGCTGCAACACTCACGGAGGGCTCAGTGTGTGTATGGAGGGATGGGCAGTGGAGATGGATTTGTTCCCTTAAGAACAAAGATGACAAGGGTTACACCGTGGTGAGAGTCCCCAGCTGGACTTTGTGTCTGGATGAGAGATGGCGTGTCCCAGCAGGACATGTTCTGGAGTGTTGGGGCCACTTGTGTTTGAAGGACTGGAGCTGTGGGTTAGCTGCAAGCACTGCTGTGCTCCTGCCTAGCTCATGAAGCATGTGTTCGGTGTCCTTGATCTGTGTAGCAGGTTATCCCATGTCTCTGCTGTGTGTGGAGTGCTGGCATATGTTGCTGCTGGTGGGGTGCACGGTCCTATGTCCCTGCTATGTGCACACCAGGGAGTTCCGTGGCCCTGCTGTGTGTGCAGTGCTGTCCCGTGTTCCTGCAGTGTGCGTGCCCGGTGGGCCTGCGTCCCTGCCCACCTGGGACAGTGGGGTGCTGTCTTGAGTCCCTGGTGTGTGCTCAGGGTGGTGGGTGGGATGCCGTGGCACCCCCTTCCCCGCGCCTCTGTGCCGCTGGAGGTGAAGAATGGAGTGAGTGTGCCTGAAGGCAGCTGTGAAGGGGAAGGAGATTTTCCCAGTCTCTGAGGGACTCTGCTGTGTATGTGTTGCAGGCAGTGGGGACAGTGGCTGGGGTTAGGAGGGGCATGGCCCTGTGGAGACCCAGTGGGTGCAGCTGGCAGTGGAGGTTGTTTGTGTGACTGGGTCACCCTGGATGGTGAGGCTCCTGGGACTGTAGCCACACCCTCCCCTCACAGGGACCTGTGGCCTGGGCAGGCAGTGCTTGCCAGGACCCTTCAGCCGATGAGCGGGCCTGGGAGGTTTTCTCTCCTCCCTCCAAATGCCAATACCCCCTTGGCTCGCTCAGTCACCACAGGCAGTGACTGACAGTGAGGCTTAGTTCTGGTTCTGCTCTGTGAGTGTAGCCGGCCGGAGGCAGCAGGTGGGCTCGGAGCCACAGCCTGTTGTGCTAGAGCCTGGGCCGGGTGTGCACAGCTGGGCTTTGGGGCTTCACTCACCTGCTCCTGCTTTGGGGGCTCCACAGTGGGGACAGGGGCCTGCAGACCCTGCCTCCCTGGCTCCCGCCCTCACCACCCGCCCCCTTTGCACTTTCTGTTCCTGCCGCTGGCTGGGCTGGGCTGGGCTGGTGCCCTGGCTGCTGGTAGTTTCCCGGCCTGTGTTCTAGACCGGCTCTTTCTCCCCGCGCCAAGTTCCTGGAGAAAAGTCCTGCAGTCCCAGAGCGGGGTGGCAGCGATCAGAGAGGGAGGGAAGCGCTTGGATGTGGTGGCGCAGGTCCAAACTTGCTGGCTTGGGCTTGGTGCAAGCACTGGAGGCCGGATGAGCTCATGTTTTTAAAAATGGGAGGTGCGGGTGTGGGCGAGGGCTTGTTGACCTCCCGCTGCCGCCTGAGCACTCTGCTGGCCAGCAGGTGGCTCCCGACTGGCCTGCTCAGGCCTCTGGTCTGGGCTGAGTGGAGGTCTGCTGGTTAAGGCAAAATGCCAGGGAGGTGCCCTGGCACCCTGCCCCACAGAGCAAGTCCACCGTCCTCTTCCAGACCTTTCCTAGCAGCCCCTCCTGCTGGCCAGCACCCTGCTGCCGGGGAAAGGCTTGTGGGCCTGCTGTGGCCCCTTGGGGCTCCTCACCCACAGGTGTCTCCTTTTCCTGTCTTCTGGAGCCCCAGGCCAGGAGGAGTTAAAGGAGTTTCCATGGAAACTCTGGCCCTGTACCCCAGAAGTGTTTGGGAGAAGAATAAACTACATACCAGTGTATCAAACGCATGGTGGGGCAGACCAGGGACTTGGCAGCAGCCACAGCATCTGTGTCCCTTCCCCGGGCCACACTGCCTCTGGACCCCCGGACAAAGCCTGACTCTGGGGTGGCCAGCGGGGGCTGGGAATGCAGGGGGCACTTTGGCTGGGCAGAGTCTGCCCTGGCAGTGCCCATCTGGGGAAGGGGGGCAACTCTAGGAGTTTCTTGAAAGTTGTGTGTGTGTGTGTGTGTGTGTGTGCGCGCGCGCGCGCGCGTGCATGCACGCACATGTGTGGCTTTGCAGGGGTGGGGGGCAGTAGAAAAGATTCCAGCTGCAGAGCTGAGCACCCTTGCAAGGAGCAGGGCCGGGGGCTCCGGGTGGGGCCTGTGCCATCCCTGGAGATCAGCCCTGGGCGTCTTGAGCTGTTCTGACAGGGCCCATTGCCAGCAGATTCCTTTGGTATCAGATCGGGACTTGCGGTTTTAGCAAAGAAACCATTTTCAGGGAAACCAGACCCCTTCTCTCTCATTCTCACAGTTATGCCCAGCCCTGGGCTTGACGGCCAGAGGAAAGAGAAGGGTCAGACTGGACAGGAGCCCACTGCCTGGTGGGGGAGTGGGGGAGGCATGGAAGCCCTGGAAAGGGTGCTGCAGCTAGGCCGGGGGAAAGGATAGCTTCTCAAAGGGGCTCTGTCCTATCTGCCCAGCCTGCGCCCATTTTTCAGATGGAAACTGTGGAAGTAGGGAAAGGGTCTGCATGCCAGGGCTGTCCTGCTGCTAAATGGTAAGGCTGGCATCCAGACTTCGTTATGCCACTGCTCAGAAACTTTCGCCTTTCACTGATCCTTGATCATCCAAGGCAGGCAAGCATTCCTAGGAGTGAAGTGGTCCAGGGTAGTTGGCATTGGAAGAATGCTCTACTGCTGGGTTTGGGAGTTTTTCCTCAAAAATCTGAAGGCTGCCAAAATGGCCAGGGGTTTGAATGAAACAACATCTTTTGGAAAGAGGAAATTACTATTATTATATTTTATAAGAGGAACAAATGGGATACTCTGGTTGTTCTTGGGCTACTAGAGCCATAAGAGGCCCCATAATCATTTGGCCTAGTGCAAACGTCTACACAGTTGCCTTATGGAGGCTGGGAAAGTTTCAGTTCTCCCTCTGGTGGGATGGGCTGGGGGTCCCCAGGGAGCTGCCCAGGCTGCCTACCGGGGTGAGTCGAGTCAGGGAGGAGAGAAGCTCTGTGCCCCTTTCCTAGTCCCTGGGTAGATAGGGCTGGAAGAGCAGCCTTGCGGAAGTGGCCTGGGTGGAGAGAGCTCTCTTTGTTTTGCAGGAACAGCAGGAAGCGCTCAGTGAGCTGCTGAGTGGCACATTCTAACAGGTTCATGAGTTGAAAACAACGACAACAACACGATTCTCCATCATCCTTAGCTTTTCCCACTGCCGCCCGTGTGGACAAGCAGGCCCCTTCCGTGGCCTTTGTCATGCAGCTCCAGGGTATCCTGGTGGGACAGAGGGGAGTGGGTGCAGGCCCAGGGAGCTGGGGCCGCTCTGGCTTGGGTTCTTCTGTGCTGGTGGGCTAACTGTGCTTGGACGCCTTAGGGGACATACTGCTTTGGTTAAAAGGGCACGTGTAATCTGTACCCTCTTTGACCCTTTTTAGCCACCCTTTTGAAGTCACCAGATTTGGTGAATCTAGCCTACGTCCTTGTGTGAGTGTGGCCATCTACCCATCATCTCCTCCACCTGTGAAGTCACCTGCATCCCTCTTCTGCTGTCATTCTGCAGTCCTTTGGGATCCCTGCCTCCGCTCTGGTCCCTTCTCCCAGTCGCCCCTCCATGTGTGTTTCCACACACAGGCGCCCACAGGGAATGCAGTAGCCTCCTCCTGTGGGCTGGTACATGCTGTATGCACCAGGATGCCGTGTACAGCACTCTAACCACGTGTGTCGGAGGTCTCCTCGGGTAATGTAGGTATAGCTCTGCTTCACTCTGCATGTATAGATTCCGCAGCACGACCATTTTTGAATGCTCACAACTGTAGAGCCATTATGTGTCAAGCACCATTCCAAGTCATTAATGTGCATTAACCCATTTAAGGCCCCCAGCAGCCCTGAGAGGCAGGACTATTTCTACCTTAGGGCTGCAGAAGCTGAGCTGAAAGGAAGACTGCTGTGAAGTGACAGAACCTATACTTAAGCCCCTGCAGCCTGGCTCTAAGACATGTCCATCGAGTATATTATACATTCCTCTGTGCTGTACTATAGCACCTACCCCACGCGGTACATCCTACCTATGCAGTGTATCACCATGTACTATCACTGCACTACAACAGTGTTCTCTCCATCTAAGTAGACCTGACATAGCCAGTCCCCTATTGATGGAGTTCTAAGTTTCAAACTTTTCTCTCCTACAGGGAGTTCTGGGACACATAGTCACTGTATTATCTTCTTGTTCATATGGACAAACACGCTTCTGTGGCCCTTGTGCCGTTGGAGCTGTTACTGGACCCTGGGTCTGCACCGTCTCCTGGGTGGTCCCAGCCGCGCTGCCCCCAGTGTGCCTGTGCTTATGGCATTCTTCTCAGGCTGTGGCATGAAGGGGTTGGGGTTTCTCAGCTCTGTGCTGCACTTGGGACACTTCTCTCACATAGAAAAACAATTTGGAATTTTTAGTGATTTTTCTGAGTTTTTTTCCTTTTTGCTCACTCTGTATAAAGATACAAAGAAAGGACACAGAATTAGGGCCACTTAGACCGAATTAATGGCATGCTTTTCATAAGGAGAGATAGGGAGAGTGCCATGGAAGCTGCGGCCTCTCACCTGCTGCAGCTTGCAGAATTCAGCTGGAGAGGGTTCAGGGTTTTGCTTTTGATGCCAGCAGTGGGCCTTGTATCCCACAGAGTTGTGTGACCTTGGGGTTTCCCCCAAACTCGGGGTCACAGGTAGACATGGTAAGCATGAACGACAGGGTTTGCTTTCTGACTCAGAGACATGTCCCTGTGTCCCCTCCCCACCTCCTCACTGTTGTGTTTGATGGGCGTGAGGGCAGCTAGGAGGACGAAGGCGGACCCTGACACAGGCAGGTCACCCAGCCAAGACTCTGGGGTCTGTCCTTGCGGGGGCAAGAGGGTGGCTGGGAGAGAGCTCGCTGGCCTGATTATAGCCCTTCATTGGGCCCTTGGGATAGTGTCATCAAATGCTTTTACAAGAGCCACTGAGAGCCTGGCCTATGACTTCACCGCTGCCCTTCCTGGGCCAGCCCTTCACGTGCGCTCTCTGGCTCCTGGCCGGCGCTGTGCCCTTGATTCTGAACACTGTAACTTCTCTGGGTCTCATTTGGTCCCATTTTCCTGCCCACTCCCTGGCACTGATGCCAAAGAACAATCACACTTTACCCACATTTTAAACCTGCTTCAAAACACCATCGCGATTGAACGCCAGATTCTCAGAGGCTGCGTGGGAAATTCCCAGAGGGCGCCGTTGTTCCTGGGCTGAGAGCCAGTTTCGGGCTGTGCCCTGCCTGGAGGGACACACCTAACCCTCCAGAGGAGATACTTGCTTTTCTGTCTGTGTCCCTGGATAAATCTGGTCTCAGCTTCCAGTGGACACTGCACCCCAGCACTCTCCCAGAGAAACCAGAGATTTCTGACACCATTGTGCTGGAGACACAGTCCTCTAGTGAGATTCCTTTAACGTGCACCAAGCACTGTGCTGAACTCCCCACCTTCATCTCGGTCCTCCTGGGAGGTGGGGCTGTCCCTCCCCGCTGTCTGATGGCCAGCCTGGGGCTGGCAGGTCAAGCCACTTGCAGAAGGTCACACCAGTAAGAAGGAGAAGTACTGGACTCTGCACTGACTCAGCTGGCTCCAAACTTGCCTTCCTGGCCAGTCTGTGTAGACTAAGACTATAGCTTGTTAGTCCTGGGGACACTCTGCTCCCTTTACAGCTCCCCGCACCTGGAATGACACCCCCCTGGGGCCCCCAATATGTTTGTCTTTGATTTTTTCCGTGGCCAGCACCCTCGGTTTGTCACTGTGGCCCCAGTTCTGGGGGCCTTTGGGACCCCTGGCTGCCCTCCTCACTTGTGACTTCTTTGCATGGCACCATAAGTTTCCAGCCTTCTCCACACCAAGAAGCCCTTTTTAAAAATTAACTTTCCCTTTGGTAGGTGCTGTGTTTCAGAGCACTGTGTATCCCACTTCACAGGCTGATTATTTTCCCATTAAAAAACAAGTTAGGATAGAAAGCTGCCAGCACTAGACCATCACTATTAGGAAATCATCAGTTAACATGCTAATTAATTGCAGCCCAAAGCAAGGAAACTTGGTGTTTTCCTGAGAGGTGACCAGCGGTGCTTCCTGAAATGCTGGAAGGAGCCCGTGGCCCTCTGAGTTGCTGCTCTTTGCCCCTGGGGAGCCCGGCTTTTTAGTTTCCTCAGTCCCCACCTCTGTCCTGCAGGCAGGGCTCATGCACTGGCCACACTTGCCACTGCCCATGTTACACAGTGCTGGGCGCTGGTGTGCTGGTGTGGGTGTGCCTGCAGGGAGAGATGACCCGGGCTCATCTCTCACTTCCTAGCTCAAGGACACACTAAACACCACTGGACACAAGCCCACAGGGTGCCCATCCCAGCTAGAGTGGACCAAGAGGTCTGCTTACTGGGGCCCAGCAGGGGCCCAGGGTATCTGTCCTGACCCACCTATAAGCCATCTGTAGGGTTGTGGGGGCGGGAAGGGCATGCCATGCTGCCCAATGCGGCCTGATGCCAGGTGTGATCTGTGTTCATGTAGTGCTTGTCACCTGGCCACAACATGCCCAGCCTCCCCTGTGTGGAGGCAAGAAGGGAAGGACAATGATTTGGCTCAGAGAGCCCAAGGTGAAACTCGGCAGGCATGAAACAGCCCTGCAGGACAGTGGAGGAGTGGTGAGGTGGCGGGGAGCCTGCACTAAGCCTGGGCCGGTGCCCTCAGACAGCCCCTGGCAGTGACCCCTGCCCTCCTCGGCTAGTTCTGGCTATGAGGGTGAGGCCTGGGCACAGGGTCGCCCCGCTGTCCATGCAGAAGGGCGGGTTCACCCAGGACCCTCAGGGCCTGGGCTCCTGGAGGAGGGCTGGGAAGGCAGGCCTCGAGGCCACCTGGGATCATGCTTCATGAAGCTGTGGCTTCAGTCTAGGGTGCTGAGCTTTGACCACGAGAAAGGGCGCCTGGTCACCTGGCTTTGTCCTCCCGAAGAGAACAAACTGCTCTCCATCTGGACCTGTGGCAGTGGTTGGGAGCTCTGCCCTGTGAGCTGCATGGCCTCAGTTGTCTCCCCTGTAAAGTGGGGAGGTGGTAGCACCTGCCACACTGGCTGGGCCCGGATGGGAAATGCTCAGCATAGAGCTGGAAGGCGGGAGTGCTCCTTTAGCATGTTGTTATCACCTACAGCAAGAAAATGCAATGCAGAGTGGGGATGGATGGTTCAGCCTCAGGTTGTTTGACTCCTCTGCCCACTAGGCCAAAGCACTCTGCTTTGCCACAGCGCCTCTTACAGGACAGACAACAAACAACAGTTTCCTACGTTAATTTCACAGCCGCTCCTATTAGGACCAAGTCTACTTGCTCTCATTTGATGACCACAACACCCCAGTGAGAAAAGCAAGGTGAGGGTGCGTTGTCCCCATCCTGTGGCGTCAGCACTGAGCACGGGCATGGTGCAGTGGCCTAGCACATGCCTGGGGCGT
Organism: Dinomys branickii; assembly: GCA_004027595.1. Taxonomy (NCBI): domain Eukaryota; kingdom Metazoa; phylum Chordata; class Mammalia; order Rodentia; family Dinomyidae; genus Dinomys; species Dinomys branickii. Next base: position 102,504 of record PVLD010002204.1, read on the forward strand.
GGAACTGGGACTGAAGCCCGTGTCTGTGGGGCCAGGTCCAGGACCCTCCCGGGGCCTGCCGCTGGCCGGGGCTCTGCAGGCTGCTCCAACACACTCGCCTGGAGGGCAGAGGGCAGGGCCGGGAGGGCTCAGTGACGCACACTGGATGTGGACTGCCCACCAGGGCTGGGCGCTGTGCGGGGTGGGAGACTGAAGGTCTTGGTCACATTCCTCCCCTGGCTCTCGAGTGGGCCCAGTGATATCAGCTGCCCTGAGTGCTGGTCTCTCACTGGTAAAGTGGCAGGGATGGCCCCATGGTGGCTTCAGTTTCTGTCACAGGTTACTGAATGCCTACCACTGCCAAGGGTCTCTAGCTCTGCCTTCCTTCGGAAAGAGTTCTCTACTTAGCTGAATAATGACACCCCATTTCCACCCATGGCAACCTTTAGGAGGTACATTTATGGGAAATCAGGTCTGTTAAGATGAGATCCAGGACATCTGTGGTTGTCAAAGTGGACAAGGACACTTAGTGACCAAAACCTCTAATGACCTGAGACTCTTCATCAGTACATATGTAACCACTAGACTTCCCCAAACAGATGGCAACCCTGTAGATTTATTCAATGGCTAGAATTAAGAACCAAGGTCATGCCAAGGTTGCCATGAACCTCACTAGGATCACCACAAAGGCTGATGGGGCAGAGGTGGGGAGACTCGGTGTTCCTCCTGCCTTACCCACAGGCTCCCCATGTAGCTCTTTGCTCCAGAGAAGCTGGTCCGTGCCACATCTGTAGCTAAGAAGGCTTCGCTCATGAGAGGCCAGTGTGGGCGAAGACCTTGAATTAGGCCTTGTGCGATCATCTGGCACGAAATATGTTTCTCTGTTCTGAGATAAACAACACAGTGGTGAGCAGGTATGCTGGGACAGAGCATGTCATCTTGGCTGTGGGGTGAGGGAGGCCACAGAGTGGTGGCAGTGGTGGTGAACTGGAGAATCCATGTCCCCTGTCACAGGGACAGCTGCTGCCCCGCTGCTGGCCATCAGGAGGCCATGTGGGCCAGTGTTGTAAGGTTCCTGGTCTCTGAGGGCAAGGTGGGAATCTCAGTCCACAATATGAAACCTTATCATTTTTAAATGTCAGCACAATGAGGAAGAAACACACACCAAACAGAAGCTGGTCCCTGGGCTGCATTCAGCCATACAGGTCACAAGTCCCGTGACCTGGATTCCTTGGGGTTCTCCGATCTCTGAGTGAATCTTAACAGTAGCATTTTCAAGCAAAATGATGCCACTTCCACCCTTGTGCCCACTTTGCCACCCTTCCCCAGGGCCAAGCATGGTGCTGTTGGTTGGTGACTGCCATTTATGTGGGCTAGGCAAGCACTCCTGTCTTACTCATGCCATCCACAGTGTGCAGCATGCAGCAGCACTAGCCGCCCCCAGGGCTGTGCTTCCCTCAGGTAACAGCAATAGGACATGGGGTCCCTTGCCTGTCCTTGCTGGATGCGGGCCCTCCCCAACCAGCTCCTTTGCTGAAGTCAGGGGTCACAAAGGGGCAGCAGCGTGAATGAAAGAGATGGCATTCCAGCCTGCACTGTGCATGCACTGAGCTCTGTGTGGGTGGGCACAGGGTCAGTTCTCCCACCTGGGATACTGACCAGCCCAGTGAGAAGCTGCTCCAACTGGCTACGTCTGTGTGTTCAACAGCAGCGATTACCTTAGAGGAGACACTCAGAGCCACTGCCTACCCTTTTCTAACAGAGATGACACAGTGGCCCAGGACCCTGTAGGGGAAGTCTAGAGCCAGGCGCTCTGGCATCTGGGCTGATTATAGGTGTCCAGGCTCCTTGAAGTCAGAGGAAGCTCCTGGGGCCTCTAGAAGTTAATGTTGTGCCTGCATCCTTAACATCTGGGTCTTATTTGGTTCAACACAGTGAACCCTAGATAGTTTGAATTCCTTCTGATCTCCCTTGAGGAGATTTCTTATGGCTCAAAGAAGGGGACAGAAAGGGGGAGGAAGCCCAGACCAACACCTTGCAGAAGTTGTGCCACGAGCCACAGACACAGTTTAAAACTTTCTTGTAGTCATATTAGAAAAGGAAAAAATAGGTGACAGTAACTTTAATGCCAAACTTAGCTTACCATATCCAAAATGTCATTTTACAGTGATTGAAAGTCATTACTGAGACTTTACATTTTTACATCCAGTTTTTGGAAGACAGTACACGTTTCCAGCCAGCCTGTCTCAGCTGGGACAGCATCAGAGCTCCCCAGCCACCCGAGGTACTCGACGGCCGCATTAACAGGACAGCCCACAAGACTATCTTCTTGCCACCTTCTGGGTGCTGCCCCCAGGAGCTACTCTTGGCCCAAAGCCCAGAGGCCACTGACTCAGCCTCAGGAGTGACTTCTGGCCCCATGGGCCCCTGTGCAGACTTTGGGGAAAGCCACTGGACTGGGTTCTGTCACTGGACAAAGGAACCTGAGGTCCAAAGGGGAGGTGCAAGTTAGCCAAAGAACTACGGTGGGGAGAAGAGTGTTTCATGTTTGTTGAGCCATTTTTATAGGCCATAGCCTCGTATGCTTCCCTGTTCAAACTCTTACTACCATTGAGGGGCGGGCACCCTGGGTCTGTTTATGGTGGAATCCAGAGTTGGGTGATACGACATTGAGACAGCTAATGTTTACTGGCAGCTGTTCTAGGAGCTTTACACATGCACACACACATGCACACACGTGCACACTCCGTCCCTCACTGTGCACCCCAGTGTCACGGTTATTACTGTCACTGCCATCACCCTTAGAATTCCCCTTTACAGACTGGAATGTGGGGCTGAGGGAGGCGGGTGACTGCCCAGCATGCAGTCAGTACCTGGTGGTGGGACCTGCACGGAACTGGGTTCTGCCAGTGGCCCAATCACCCTGCTGCCAATGTGCTGCCTGGCCCACTCCCTGATCCCCATCCCTGTTTGCCTGCTGAACGCTGGGAGGGAAGAGAACAGGGAGACCCTGGGGCTGCTGGACGACAGGTCCAGGCCAAACAGGCCCCTCTACTGGGCCTGGCTGGTTCCCAGGTTGCCTCACCCAGCAAGGCCGGATTCCTGGCCGAGCAGAGCAGGGTGAAGAACGCTTGTCCGTCCCGCCTGCCTAGTTGGGCGAGGTCAGCCCATGAGGCTGGAAAGTGGAATGTGCCTAATTGCAGGGGGAGGCAGAGAGGATTAACACTCTCTAAATAGACACCAGGAAACCAAGAATAGCCTTGCTGCCTGGAAATCGGTGGGTATTTCTGACCACAAGCCATCACACTTATTAGGTGCTCAGTAAATGCAGGTGAAATGCAGAAATAAATATTGAAAATGGGTCATTGGAGGAGCACTGTGCCAGAAAACTCTGTGCTCTGTATGGAAAGGACTTTCCCCCGGGGTTATCTGAATTTCCTCGCAGGAAGTCCTTGCTGCCTGTGCTTGTCTGCTTTCTGGTCTTGAAACACAGGCTGCCCAGAGCAGCGGGCTCTGCCTGCTCCCCACTTCTGGCGCACTGCCTGCTTTCTTGCCAGGGCAGAAAGATGAAAGTCTTTTTCTTCTGCCCAATCACCAGGACTCTGATGTTCCCTAGAGCACTCTGCAGTTTCCAAATTTACCACGAAGCCAGGCCAGCCCTAACACCAGGCTCCAGGATGCGTCCTGAAGGCGGCCTTGCTCTCGAGCTGTGCTCAGAAGAGGTGAAGTGGTCAGGTGAGGGGTGAGGACCTGAGCCGTAGCACCTCATCCCATGGGAGGATGTAGCTCTGCATTGCCCAAGGCCACGCACAGCCCCAAGCTGATCCAGATCCTCTGAGAACATGTTTACCAGCATGAGACCTGCCCAGGAAGCCCTGCTGCATAGTTCTGTGTGGTCCTGAGTTTCTAGAACATGTGTGACCAAGGAACTAACTTCCCCAAGAAGCTCCTGGAAACCAGGGTGAAATACTGCCCAGCTGAATATTCTGCAAGCATCTTCTTTCTACCTGCCTGCTGCGCAGCTGCCCAATAGGGAGGAGGACACAGGCTCTGTGGCTGTGTGACCCAGGGAAGCTGCTCACTGGCCTGCCAAGCTTGTGTGGCTGCAGCCCTGGGGAGGACAGGAGGAAAGTGGGAAGGAAGAGTGAGTTTCTGGCCAGTATCTGCTGAGTTAAGGACTTGTACTTGGCTTTTGAAATCCTATTGCATTGGTCAGCTTCCTGCTGCTGTGACAAAATACCTGAAGTCACCAACTTAATAAAAGAAAGAGGTGATTCTCAGTGTCAGAGGCCCTGGGCCTGCTGCTTGGGACCTCAGATGGCCCAGTCCCTCCTGGTGAAACACTTGGGTGGAAAAGGTACATGGTGAGCACCAGCCTTTAAAATGTGGGTCTATGGAGGCTCCCCAGGTCCACATCCTAGTGCCTGTGTCTTGTTCACCATGAAGAATTTGATGGAAGTGAATGTGCCACACATGCCCACATGTGCAGCTACTGTGATGGGAAGGCCCAGCACAAATACAGTGGAGAGAAGGTCCTGACCATTGGGAGAACATGGTAGCATGGTCCTGGTCCTTGGTCATCCAAGCCTGGAGCTCATCTGCCTGGTCTCTCTGGTCACTGCCAGTCATTCCACAGGCAGGAGCACACCTGGAATCTGGCTGAAGCTGAACATGCACCTTCTGGGAGGCTCGACCTTCTCCCCAGGGGCATCTGTGATCCACAGAACACTCCTCCTGGATTCGTGCAGTTCCCCTCTGTGCCAAAGCTCAGCAGCAACAACCAAGAAACTGAACAGAGCTGCCTGCCAGTCAGGGGCTCTGCTCTTCCTGGGCTGCTCCGGCTGTGCTGGGGCTGTTCCATGGCTGCTTTGTCTTGGGCCACACAGAACTGGAGGTGGCTACCTGGGGTCCTCACACCCTGGACATGACCAGGGTGCAGCAAGGTGGACACTGCAGTCCATGTAGGGGCCCAGGGTGTGCACGTTTGCCCCCTGGGAGTCTTAGCCAGCTGAGTGTGGGAGCTGCATGCTGGTATAGAAGGCACCAACACCCCAAAGGACGGGCCTGGCCTAGCCCGGCTGTGCCTCACTTCTGGGTTATCCTGGGTCAGCCACTTTCTCTACGGCGCTTGGTGCCATTTCTGAGTGCTGACCATGCTGGCTTTGGCTCTCAGGGCATTCAACAGTGAGGGAAGACCCAGGCCTCCAGGATCCCCATCCCCTTGTGTCCCGGGCTGTGGCCATGTGGCTGTCAGGGAAGCAATCATGATGGAGCCACTTCTGCTGGTCTTGGAGTGGGCATGGGTGCAGAGCAACAGGTAGGACCGAGGCCAGGAGAATCTGGGCTGGGTAGGGATTCCTGTGGTGTCACCAGCCTCTGACACCAGGGCCCAGGCAGGCAGCAGATTCCAGGCCCCTGGGGTCACTGCTGCTCTCTGCTGTTTCCTAATTCCCTGTTTCCTGCCTACTCCTTTTCTGACACAGTTATAAATAGCTCGAGGCTGTGCCCAGGTCTGTGAGTTGAGGAGGCAGGCACGGGGGCTGGAGGTGAGGCTGGATCCCAAGCAGGGTCTCCAATGATTGGGGGATTTTGTTTTCATGCTCCTTCCACTAGGGAATGAGGTAACAAATAAGCCAGTCCCGGATAGTGCTGGGTGACACCTGCCAGCCCCTGGTGGGCTGCTGCAGAGACCCAGCCATGGGCTGGACAGAGGCTCAGAAGGAGGCATCTGGGGATAGCAGGGGACAGACTACCATGCTTGGCCGGATCTCAGTCTGCGAGGCTAAACCTTCCAAGAACTGCCTCTCCCGTTCTGCCTTCTTCCTCGCCACCTGCCAGGCCATGTCCCTGGGACACCAGGTGAGAGCCTTGCGGGCCTCACTGTGCAGTCAAGTTCCAGTGACATGCAGACAGCGGGCAGAGCCATTCCCGAGGGAGGATGCACAGGCGTCTGTGTGCCCTAAGCCCTGGCAGAGGTCTCACTCACTAGCACAGTATGTTAGCCGTGGATGCCTTGGCCGTGGCTCACCAGGCTCCTTTCTTGCTGGAGTCCTGCCTTCTCTACTTACAGCGTTATCCTGGTGCCCGAGCCTCATCTTCCGCCACATCTTTTGCTCTCAGAAGCTTAGGATGCAAGAAGGGGTCCTGCAGCAGCCAGTACCTTGATTTCCCCACATGGCTTCTTTTCAGCCCATGGGCCAAGCAGAGACCTCATCTGTGGGTGTTTCCCATGGAAACTTTCAGGATGGCCCCTCCCTCCCTCCCTTCCTTCTTTCCGCCCAGGAGGACCAGCTACTTGACACCTTCTGTGGGGTGGAGTATGGGCTGCTGACCCTACAGAGCTGCCTTCATCGACTCAGAAAGGCGCAGGGCTCAGTGGCTCTGGGGCCCTCCTACCTGTGCAGGCCCAGCTCTGCGGCTGGCTCTGGGCCTCTTGTGATGGGATCCTAGGGCATTGACCTAGCAGCTCCTCCTCGGCTCCTGCCGCTCCGTGTATGTTCTGTCTGCCCACCCATCATGATGCAGCCCTGGCACACCCTGGAGCCTGGCACTTCCCAGTTTTCAGTTGGGACCAATAGGCACCCAGCTCTTTGGTGCTTTTTCTTTTTAACCCCATTTGCTTTGAGGGTCAGCGAGCCTTCATTCGGGTCAGCCTGAAGCTTTCCTGATGCATGCTTAGTTGGAACATCCTGCTCTATAGCACGCTCTCCTAGGGTGGGCCAGGGCACGGAGGACATCTCTGGGACCAGAACCTCCTTAAAGGGTGCTCTGGGGCGGTGACCATCACTGGCAGGGGCTTGCGCCTGTGCGGAAGCTGGGGCTGTGGATGCCAGTTCCTGGGAGGAACAAGGAGCCTCACAGCCCGTGCAGTAGAGGAGCAGCACAGGGTGGGTGACATAGGGGCTTGGCAGATTTTGCCAGATAGTGCTAATTAATTCTCTTGCTGCTTATTCTGTAGATGATAATGGTTAGAGAGAGACATGTGCATTGGCTTCGAGGTCCTGGAGCCACCATGACCAATCTGAGACACCCAGGAGCCCCTGGCTCTCCCAGCCATGTCTCTAGGAAACTGCGCTTCTGAGCCTAAGAACCCCCAGTGTGGCTCCCAGGTTTGGGAGAGGGAGCTGGGCTGGTGTGACAGTGGGGGAGGGAGAAGGAGACGTGCTCAGAGTCCAGTAGGCTTGAGATTAAAGCCCTGCTTTGCCTTCTATGCAGGAAGTAAGTCAGATGCCAACCCTGAGTCCTGGTTTTCCCCACGATGAGAGTCCCATGAGGGATACAGGCCAGGGGAAGCTGGAGGAGATGGCAGTGGCAGCCGGGGAGCCCAGGAGGTGTCAGACTGCAGCGTGCACTCCACTCCGCAGAGCTGTGTCCCCTGCAGCCATTGGGGTGTCCTCGTGCTGTGCCAGCCACTATAGGAGGTGGGCATGGTGCTCCACAGAGGTGGCAGTCCTGAAAATGGGCTTACAGTGGGCTGGTCAAGGCAGGGCACAGGTATTATGTACAAAGGCACAGGCAGGAGACCTGTGTGCTAAGGACATGACAGGCAGATGGGAACAGGTGCAGAGAGCGCAGCCCACTCCCCAGTCACATGGCTGGCTGCAGAGGAGGGAGTGGCATTGTGTGGTTAGATCTCCAGGTCAGGTGTTGGTCACTGCCCCAGTAGCCCTCGTGCCGTCATATCCCCCCCACTCAGTGGGGGGACACTTCTAGGGAGATAGAGCCTGGGAAGCCCAGGCCCTGGCTGCCCATGCTGCCTGCCTCTGGCCACCCTGTGAGAAGCACACCCTGTCCTGGGCCTGTCCCCTCCTAGCCCCCAGCAGCTGGCTTACTGGGTGGGTGGACACTTCGGGATGGTGTCCCCAGGCCTGGCAGAGTGGGTGGGAATGTACCCGAATCTGGTGTGGTTGGGTCTCTCGTCTCCGCAGGGTGCTGATGAGAAGGCGGTCTGACTGCACTCAGCCAGGGCCCTTGAAACGTGCCCATGCTTCAGCCACCAGTTATACTCAAAGAAACGAGCAGCACCTGAGTGCTGCAGAGTGCCTGCTTGTGACCTGTTGTATTGAGGCTGGGCCTGGGGGAGGCAATCTTTCTTTCATCTATGAGAGAGTAGCCCCTCAGGGCCTGGTAACAAAGCAGTATATTGGAAAGGAGCAGGGGGTACCATTATGTCCATGCATACTTAGGAAAAGTCTGAGTGCTTGTGTGCCAGAATATCGGCACTAGCTATCTCTGGGACAGGGGGTTTTAGATGATCATAATTTTGGCTGGTGTTTCCCGGAAAACAATTTCACAACAGTGACATGTGACTTCTATAATCAGATAAAAGAACAATGGTGGGAAAGCAGGGTCTTGGGTCACAGATGCCCTGCTCCAGGACGGGGCTCCATCTGTGGTGAGAAGCTGGCACTATTGTCCCTTTTTGGGGCGCTGCCTCCGGCTTCTGGGGGCTCTGACATCCTGGTCTGGGTTCATCTGGTGTTCCTGGGTCTGACACACCCCTGTGGGTGTTGCTGTGGGTGTGACATGTTCCCTCTGCCTCTGTCCTAACCAGAAAGGCCATATGTGCACTGGGAGCTGCCAGAAATGGTCCGGGAACCCAGGGTGCAGGGGGCCCTCTCGCCCCTTTGCCCCGGCCTGGAAGTAGCTAGCGTGCTGAGGATGTGGGGAGTTCTGGGGTGGGGAGGAGGTGCACTGCAAGGAGCCTGGGGGCAGCAGAACAGGAAGAGACTTGGCAGCTCTGGGGCCAGTAAGAGGCCACGTGGGGGCTGGAGGGAGACTCTGGGTTGAACTTCGAGGAAATCCCCTATGGTCCCTGTGGTCTGGGCCAGCCCACGGGAGCCCCAGCTCCACACCTGTGAACTGGGCAGCAGGAGACTGTGTCTCCAGGTCTTCTGACACCTGCAAGTGTCAGGCAAGGCCTCAGGAAGTCAGGCATAGCAGTGTCTGCAGGGCCGGAAGCCCCCAGAGTCCTTCATAACACAGCCCTACCTCCCTGTGACTGCCTGTCCTGCCCTGCGCCTGGGCCACACTGTTCTATGTTCTGCAGCCTCAGGGGGCAGCAGGGTGGTTGGGGAGGAGCAGGGCACAGCATCAGAGGGTCTCAGGCTGTGTTCTCATGCCAGCACTGGCACCAGCAGAGACACCGCTCCCTCTGGAGTCGGGAGGGGCTACCCTTCTAAAAACCACATAAGTGTATATGTGCATGTGTGTACCCCCACGATATAAACAGATTTTCCATTCCAAATGCAAGCACTGGACTCAAGCTGGTGAGAGGCTTGCACTGACTACAGATCCCCTGTGCACAATGAAAGGAAATGACCCTGGAGTGGGTGTTAGCATGGCTTCCTTCAGGAGCACCTTGGGATCATTTCCCCGCTCTTGGTGTAGTTCTCTGGCTTCGACCAGGGCTTGAGACAAATGTCTTTGACCCCTGGGCAGAGGAGGTAGTGTCTGCATTCATGCTCTGGGTGCAAGGCTGCTCCCTACCTGGGCTGCATACTGACGTAGCGCTGGTAGGCAGAGAGGTTTCAGGAGGAGTGCGCAGAAGGAGAGACACCTTGTCTGGGGAGGTGGCCCCCGTGTCTGGGGCACAGTACGCTGGTTTGGCTCCTGGGACTCCCCCACTCCAGGACGCCTCCTGGGACCTTGCCACTTTGAAATGGCAGCTGGGTTCTGTGAGGCTGCCTCGGCCCAGGCTGGGCAGATAGGATTTCTTTCAGGCATGGCCACCAGCTGGCCTCTGTGGGTTGGGACCTGGGCTGCCTGTGAAAGCACATGGGGGGGCAGGAGTGAGCTCAGGGGGCCTGAGAAACTCGGTCTAATGCTTTTTCAGCTGTGTTGGGCGCCACACTGAGACATCTGCTGGGGACCCGAGGGGGCACAGGGTCTGCCCACTGGACACAGTGACCTCCAAAATGACAGGTCTAAAAAGAGAAGATGACTCCTAGATCCAGAGGAAGTAATTAGGCAGGGACTCTAATGTGCCTTGGGGTACATGTGTATATACACATATGTGCTTGTATATATGCATCTAGAAATATTTATCTGTATGTATACATATGCATGCACCAACATAAACACACGAGGATGTTTATCACAGACCTGTTTATAAAAGCATCTACAAAGGGTTCTGCTTCTATGCAGTTGCAAACATTACAGCTATTCAAAGGGATGAGTCCATGCATTCAGAGTGAAATAACCTAGCTCACCCACAAGTGCCCCTGTGTGATTCTGTTAGGAAGGGAAACACATCCTCAGGTTTATGCTGGCACTGGAAAAGACCTCGGAGATAAGCTTTCAGTACTAAGTCTAGTTGTCACTGTGTAGGGGAGTAGAGGTTATTTGAAAGATTCTTTTACAGTTTTTGTTTACCTCTTTCCCTCCATCCTTTCTTTAGCCAAACTCTATTATACTGTAGATGCACATAAGAAACAGTACAAAAAGATAAAAAGCATAGAGAAGCCACTGAAAAACACATAGGACCAGGAGCTGCAGTAGAACAGATGCTTTGATCTCATATTGTCAAATTCTGAGAAATGTCAGTCACTGTGTCCCTAGCATACAGACAGCAAGCAACCGAATTCCAGGGAAGTTAACACTCAATTCTATTTTATTTTTCGATACTCCTTACCTGTCATCTGGCTAATTGTTCTTGGCTCTGTATCCCCTGGCAGGTCAGATGTTACTATATTGTGGTGGGAATGAAACACACTGTGTCTTCCAGTTCTGCAGATGACTGGCCACCCAGGTGTGCCCTGTTCAGGGACAAGCTCATCTTCTCGAAGGTGACAAGTACCCTGGTCATCTCACCACGTGTCCCACCCCACCCTCCAACTGCAATGATTCGCTGCTTTTGTGGCCCCTGAGGGGACTTAGAGGTCAAGGTTTGTGCCCAGGACTCCTGGCTCCAAGCAGGTGCTTGACCTCCCAGCAGAAGAGGGCACAGGGCTGGAGCCATGATTGTTTAAACTGGAGTACTGTGGTGCATGGTCTCAGGGGCTGGGGTTTTGCTGCTCTTTACACTGCTGAGGGCCACTCTGAAATAGCTTAACAAACTCCCAGCTCCTGCTTGATCCACCCATCCCAAAAGGCAGGGAGGAGTGTCCACCAGTGCTCAGTGAGTGACTGCTGGTGCGGGGACAGTGAGGTCCTCCAGGTGGCTGGGTGTTGGTTTACCCTGGACAGTGGTACCTCAGGAGCACAGAGCCAGTGTGGCCTGGAGCAGGACTTGAGGTCAGCATGTGAGTCCATCTGGGCCTGGACAGCTGCAGGGCCAGGTGTCACAGTCTGCCACCCAACCCGCTTTTCTGACATCTACCCGGGAGCCCCATTTTAGCTCACCCAGTGCCAGCCTGGCAGGCTCCTGCTTGCATGAGAGGATTGAAAACGTGTACCAGCCTGTCCTCGCCCATGCCTCTGTGACTGTCTGGGTGTCAGGAGTCTTGTGAGGGTCCCAGGGTATCCCTGAGAAGTGGGCAGGGACTGTTAGTAACATCCTTCCTTGGCTGCAGCCCCCAGCACCTGCTTCTCCAAAAAGCAGCCAGAGTTTGCTTTTAAAATTTCATCGCCACCTCAGTGATGCCCTGCTTGAAGCCCTGCATGGCTTTTCAGCTCCTTATCGAGTTCAAGAAGCTCCACAGGACTTGGCCTCTGTTCCCGGCTTTGTTCCAGCCACATACTCTTACTTATCCCTCATGTGCTCCAGGCTCCAAGTGAGTCTCTGTGTCACGTCCTTCGAACTTGTCCCCTGTCTCTGAAACACCTTCTCCCATATACTCACTGGGGCTCCTTCTCATTAGGAGTCCTAACTCAATGTCACCTCCCAGAGGCCATCCTTGCCCACCCCACCACTTCCTGCCCCCTTTCTCCTGGCCCCTGATAGCACACAGGGTCTTTGTTCGCTATCCGTCCTGTTTCCTTTACCACTGCCTGAGCCCAGCAGAGTCCAGACCTTGCTGTCTTGCTCACTGCCTGGAAGACCTTTGGAACTCTTGATTTAGCCATTGTACTGGAGACTGAGTGCCAGGGTAGGGGGAAAGCTGGGGTGGCACAGGTGAAGCATCTGGTCTGGTTACCCCTGGGCAGCACCATGGTGGGTTGGGACTCAGCTGCTGGCTTCCAGCCGAGGGGTGCTGGCCTAGCTGGGGAGGCAGTCACATGAGGACATGCACACTCTTGCTGTCTCATCAGGCTGCCCCCAGTGGGGAAGAGAATGACACAATGGGGATCCTTGGGGCAAGCTGGTCCTCTGGTCCCTGAGGGTGAGAGGGGCCACCACCTTGCCCCCTGTAGTGGACTGGCACTTGGCACCACCCATTGGCTGGAACTGGCACCAGCTCTCTCCACGTGTGTCCTGCTGAAGAGGGAGGAAGGGTCCCAAGGGTTTGCTCTGATCGGCGCAGCCCCACCCCCAGCTGGCAGGCATGACAGCGGAGGACAGGCGATGCCCTGCACTCAGAGTCCCTTTCCATGATCCCACCCCATGGAGCAGTGGACGGCTCTCCAGCTCTGTTCCTGAGGTACAGAGTGCTGCGATGCTGACCGGGCAGTGGATTGGCACCTCATCACTGCAGAGGTGGGAGGTGGGCTGCATGCTGCCTGCCTGATGCGTACCAGAGGCCCCGTGTAGCCTCTGTGTCACAAGGAGGGGCCTGGTCTCCATCAGACACAGTGGCACTTGGTCTGGCCTCCCATGGCTCACCCCTCCTCTGCTGGGCTTCACTGGGCACCTCAGGGTGCCTTCCCATGCCTGTGCTTGTTTGGAAGGCAGGTCCCACGCCCCCAGCCTGCCCCAAGATGCCACCTGAAGTTAGCATTTTTAGGGCCACTTGCTCTCCCTGTCCTGGCTCTTCATGCCACTTGGGCGGATTCCAGTCCTGTCCCTTGCTTCAGCCTGACCTGAAATGGAAATGCGCTGAGCGGGTAAGTGGGGCAGCCGTGGCGGGCGGGCATTCAGCAGCGGAGCGCAGGCCCCACGCGGGCCTGGCCAGAGCTCTGCAGTCCCTTTTCTCTTTTCTTGGAATTGCCCTCGCCTCTCCTCTGCCTGGGAAAGGGCCTCTTTTGCAGCAGGTCCCACTACTGCTTCTGAGAGGTTATACCAGCGGCATGCAGTGCAGGGCAGAGGCCTTTTGGGGCTGTAGGCATCTCAGGCCTTGCACCCTCTGGGCTGGGAGTCCCCCATTTCCAGATGAGGCAAGGTGGTCGGTTTGCCCCAGTGCAAAAGCCAGAGCTGAGATGGTGCCTGCCCCAATTCTTGGGTACCTGGCTTCTCTGCCCTCACCCACAGCACCTGCTGTGGAACTGGGGTGATGGAGGCCGAGGCAGCCTTCGACCTCGCTTTCTGAGTCCCCTCAGCTGGGGTCCTGTTCAGGTGGGCGGTGGGAAGGGGAATTCCCACTGGAAAATCCCGGAGGGATCCACAAGCCCCACAGCCTGGCTCCTCCCAGGGCCCGGCACCCACCACGTTTCCGCCCCGGTCACCCTGTCACAGGGCCCAGGGCACCACGCTGCACTTCTCTGGGGCCCTGCAAGGTGTTTCCTGCAGGCCTCTGGACATGTATCAGAGGCTGCCTGGAACATCCTGAGCTGCTCTCCTCGCCTGCACAGGGTTTTGTTTGTGTTTGCCGTTAAAAAAATTCTTTTCCCAACCAGAGGCATGAGGGTGGGGAGGAGGAGGGAAATGAAGGTTAAAAATATTGACCCAATGAGAAGTATTAAATATTCCTTCTGTTTCAAAAATAGCAACCTCCGTGGCTGGGAGTCCGTGGGTTCGGGTGGGGCTGCTGCTGACGGCGGCGGCAGTCCTCCGTCGGGCCTGTGGATGGGCCTGAAGCCAAGGCCAGGAGTGGGGGCCACCTCCTGTTTTCAAGCACAGCTTTTCCGAGGAGCTCCTGCTGAGGGTCCCCCACCTTGCTGGGAGTGAGGGCGGGCGCTCTGACGTCCCTGTCCCCTCCCACAAGGCACTGGAACGGGAGGGGCGAGTCACAGTGACCCAGGGGGGCACCATCTATTAGGGCATGGTTCTGGCTGCCAAGGTTAGGCAGGGTGGCGAATGTTGTCATGGTCGTGGTGGTCCCACTTGGTATGAGGGGACGCTGGGGCTGAGCCCCGTAGAGATGCCTTCCCAGAGCACTGTCAGTCCCTAGGGGGGACACAGGTGGCAGGTGGAAGGACAGGGCCTCCTTGGTGTAGGGTATGGCAGCTTGCGGAGCAGGGTGTCCCACATAGTATCCTATCCAGGGCCCGGCTCGTACACCTCAGCCACCGAGGGGCCCGGGCTTGCTTGCGTTTTGACAGATAATGTCTTTGTTAAACTGTTGGTCTGGGACGTAGATGTTACTGGCAAGGAGAGGAGAAGAGGCTGATAAAACAGATTGGTGACTGCCAGGACAGGTGGAGGAGGATGGTGTAGCCAAGCGAGGACCGGCCACTGTTGCCTCAGCAGCAACGCGGCCCACACCTGCAGGGGCACGGCGTTGCAGAGGGTGCAGGTGTGGGCCAGGTGGGCCCCGAGGGGCCAGCTCCACGCTTGTTTCGGTCCCCAGTCGTGACAACATCAAATCATCCAAAGAGACGGGCAGAGAAAGATCTTTAAGCGCGACCGCAGGGGGGCTCCTCTGGTGTCCTAGTTACATGCTTAGGTTTGATCTGCTCTGTGGAAATGTCACTGTAAAGAGGAGGGGGACTGGGACCCCTTGGACTGTTGTCGACAAGAAGGCAGAACGTGGGGTAGACGTGTGACTCAAACATGGAAGCTCGCAGTAAATTAGCCTCAGACCGTGGGGCTGCAGGGAAGCTTCTTTAACTTAGAAGAAAGCCTTGGGAAGGAGCTGAGTTTTCAGCTCACACAGAAAACAGATGGAGGAACCAGAGGGAGAACCAGCCTGGGGCTCCATGGCTGCTGCACTTCCGGTGCGGGAATCCTATCTCCACACTCAAACAAGCACGGTTATTCAGTGGAGTAGGTAGAGTTATTTATTGAATCACCTCAGAAGCCAGGAAGCAGAATCCGTTTTGCAAAATATTGGGCGCTGGTTTTTACTGAGTAATTGCTCCTGGTTTGTACTGCGTAATTGCTCCTGGTTTTTACTGAGTAATTGCTCCTGGTTTTTAATGGCGCATGGTGAGGTTTTGAGTTGAAAAGCCACCAGTTGCCTCGAATGGAGAAGGCAGCATCTCTCTCCACTTTTGCACCGATCACTGATCTGTGGGAATTTGCATCCAGCTCCTACCAGGGCAACGCAAGAGCTCAGGGCTGGGAACCGGACTGAGGTGGGAGGGGACCAGGACCATGTCCTCGGTGTGGCAGTACCAGTGACATCACTGGAAACCCTTGTCCCTGAGGTAATCTGGAGAGCATATCCCTGTGCTCTCCATGGATCCTGCTTTGTGTTAGCCCAAGATGTTGGTGAGCTGGGCAGGGCCCAGGAGAGGGTCCTGTCGGTAAAGAGTGGCTCATGAGAGACAGGCTGTCCCAGGACAGACGTCTTCACATGGGTGCATGAGCCCTGGGGTGGGCTCAGCGGCAGAACTCAAAGGTGGGTCCTCCAAGTGACTGACAACGACGCCCCCAGTCTGTACCTGAGGAGTGTTTCTCATGTGTGGTTAAATATGTACTTCCAGGAGGTAGTGTGGCCAGGGACAACCAGTGGGTGCCGCAGAGTGGGCTGGCGGGTCCCTTTCCTCCATACAGGCTCCTGGGAGGCCTCTGTGCCCTGTCAGCCTCCAGCCGCAAGATGGGGCTGTGGATAGCACCTGCTCTGCGGGATCCCAGTGGGGTGTGTCTGGGACTGTCCGTGAAAAGCATTTTACATGGTGCATGGTGAGAGCGTGATAAACGATGAGGATCACTGTCTAGCAGCATGGCCATTAGCAGTGCAGTCCCCAAGGGCAGGATGTACACCCCAACAGGATCCGGAAGCCGACCCCAGCTGCCCTCTGCCTTTGGGCCAGTGTTTGGCCACGTGGTGCTGAGTCCTGTGGAGGCCTGTGTCCCCTTTCCTCCTGCTTGCACTGCAGTCGGCGGGAGCAGTGGCTGGGATATGCTTTGGGGACCAGCTGGGCCCCATCTCCTCCAAGCTTCCCCAGTTGGGCAGGGTCCCTGGGGATCACTTAGGCAAAATTCTGCTGCCCAGAGGTGTGATGAGCCTGGCATTGGTGCTGGTGCTGTGGGTGCTGGCTGCCGTGGGCCCTGTGTGCAGCAGCAGGGCTGTGTGGTCAGACTGGAGCCTGGTTTGTCACAGCAGCAGTGCAGGCAGACCCGTGGCTGACGGGGACAGGAGCACCCGGGGCTGTCACACTCTCCTGGACGCTGTGAGCCAGATCCAGGGCGTGGCATCCTCAGAGGACCACGGGGTCGGCCCCCACCCGATGCCTCACACGAGTGCTCTGCTGACTCAGCCTGGGAGCCACCCTCTCCCACGTGGCCAGCATCTGACTTGCTGGCTGGCTTTTCTGGATGTGTCAGGTGTGGCGCAGCTGAAAGGCGCTGGACTCTGTGCTGTGCGTGTTTGGGTTTAACTCCTGCTGTGCGACCTGGCACAAGGGTCTTATTCTACTTCCATCTAATGGAAGTGCTACAGCCTTGCAAGTGACTTTGTGTCCATGCATGTGCACGTGCATGACTTATGTGCACTCTGCTGGGGGCTGAACCCGGGGCCTTCATGCTGAGCTACATCCTCAGCCCTTTCTAGAAGTTTGAGACAGCCTAAGTCACTAAGTTGCTAGGTTGAGCTTGAACTTGGAACTCTCCTGCCTCAGCCTCCCAAGCGGCTAGGGTTATAGGTGTGTGCCAACACGCAAGTTAGCCCCCAGGACTATTAAACTATTTGTAAGGCATGCCTGTTGCCTGGCAGTGTCTGGTGCCCTGTGGGAACTCAGGAAGATTTCCTGAAGGAAGTGGTGAAGCTCATCAGGTGAATTAGTGACAGGGAAGCCTGATTATTTTCAAGGCCACACAGTGCATGAGGGGTGTCTCTGGTGTTTGAACCACCTGTCTGACCCTTGCACAGTGCCTCTCTGCCGGCATCTGCAGTCCCGGGTAGAGGGCATCACCCGCTGCTGCGCCCAGGCCTCACCCCAGTGCCCTGTGGGAACGCAGGCTCACCCAGTGCACGGGGTCCCGACGAGGAGAACAGCTCCAGAGCCGCTGCCAGCTGCCCTGGCCGCTGATCACCTGACTGAGAGAGCCCAGCGTGCAAGGCCGTGGGAGGCACTGCATTTCTCTGGGCTCCACTTCAAAGGAGCCGGGCCGGACTGGGCTGCTGTTTGGTTTCCCATGGGCTGCAGGGCTCCCCTGGCCAGCTGTGAGTGGCGCCTCCTGGTCCCTGTGCTGAGGGCCACAAACCTAAGAGGCTGTGGGGAGGGCAAGCATGGAGGGATGGGACTCGTGCCAGGGGCCCCTAAGGGCTTGATGTAGGTGTGTGTGCAAGGCCCACACTCGATTCTGGGGCTTTCTCTACCAGTCACCCTGGACACCAAGTATGGGTGGGGCTGGCAGAGGGACGGGTCACCAGTGCTGCCCCCAGGAGTGGAAGCCCTGAGAAGTAGCAAGGTGTTCTGCGGTGGCACACTGTGCTGGGTGCTCTGGGGCTGCCTGTCTCCCCACTCTGAGAACAAGGCACCTTCAACCTGGCCTCACCTGTGCTCCTTCCTCTGCTCCATGCCCCACCCTGCCTGTGCCACCTCTTCATCCCCCAGCCCCAGTGACTTCCCAGAGCCCACTCCCATCAGACCTCACTGTGTACCCATGTCCAGTGCAGCACCCTTTGGCTACCCTGTGACAGCTGCAGGGCCCTGAGAGTCTGGCCTGCAGCCACCGCGCTCCCACAGGAGCAGAGAGAGGTCTGGGACCAGAGCCTTGTGCGCCTGCTGTGGCTGCATCTCAGGGACGTGGCCTGGGTCCTCAAGTCCTTCTGGATAAGTGAATTCCAGGTGCACAGGGAGGGCAAGGGCAACAGCAGAATGAAACAAACACAAGGTAGCACGAGGATGGCCCCAGCTGCAAACAGGAAACTGCAGGTGCAGGGGAGCAGGCTGGGGACTCCTCCTACCCACTCTGTGTGGCCCCATCTGTGGTGGCCCCTCTCTGAGCATGAGCTTCTTTCATGACACGGTCCCTACATCCCTCTCTTCTGCTGCCTCATTCCCTCTGCAGGCACCCGGGAAGCCCTGCATGTTTCTGGTGCTGCCAGGAGCTGGTGTGCTCGGTGGGTGCTGTGCCTGTGCCCTGTGTGCAGTAGAGAAGCGCCGGTGGCAGGCGAGAGCGTGAGGGAGGGATGCCAGTGGGGACGGATGAGGAGGAGACGGCTGCGGGGGCAGGTGTGAGAGTGGGGGAGGAGCTGCTTTTGCTGAGGCTGGGAGTATCACAGGACAGGCGAGTGTATGGGGTGGCACCCACCCAGGGTGCTGGATGGAGGCAGGCCTCACGTCCCACTGGTCAGAACAGTTCCATAGCTCCTGCAAGCCCAGGGAGGCTGTGGCCCCCACTCATTCCCAGGAGACGAAGGCATCCCTGCGGGGCAGGACCCCCTTTCCCACCTCTGTCCTTGGCGACTGGCCTGGTGACTGCTTCAGCGATGGGTGGGATGGGGTCATCCTGCTGGCCCTGGAAGCACAGGTTAAAGAAGCAGTGCCACCTCTCACCAGGGCAGGAGGGCCCCTGCTCATGGGTTGAGCTGCCCTTTATCCCAGAACCAGGAGCCGGGCTTCTGCCCACACTGAGATAACTGACCCATGTTTGTCTCCCTAATTGCCCACTACACAGGAAGCGAGGATGGCTGCCTGGCTTCAGGCAGTCAGGTTAGAAATTCAGTGCACTAACCCCAAACCTAAGCAGAGGCCTAGGCGGAGGTGCTTACATTTTTCCTTTTCATAGTTTAACACTGAGCTCATTGCTTAGAACACAAGAGTGGACAGGGGTGCGGATTTTGTCTTATGCTCCTTTTGGGTGGTCTCCAAGCTCCAGGCCACTTGACCTCAAGCCCACGCCCCTCTAGCTCTGCCTCTCAGGCACAGCAGCTTCTGTGAGCCCGGGTTTCCTGCCTGCTTGCCAGAAATGCACCCTGCCTCCTGTCCCAGGAGGTAAGGCTGCCCTGCATGCCCCACTGCTTCCCAGGCCGGGCCAGGCTGAGCTGGGCCAGGCAACAGGACTGCCTCCTGGGACCCAGCTCCAGGCACTCACCCAGCAAGCAGAGCCGCAGCTCCGGGCCCTGGGGAAGGCAGGGAGATTTCATGTCCTCCTGGCCTGCACAATGTTCCCTGCGATGGAAACTTGGGCTGAAATGACTTGCAGCTTTCCAGATTTTCTGAGTGTGTGTGTATTTGCATTTATTTTTAGCTACAGGCGTTTATTTCTTGCCAAAAAAACCTGCTTAAATAAAACCAAGATTAATATTTTTACTGAACGGAAAGAGTTAGTCAGGACGGGCTTTGAACTGGAGACTGCTTATCTGGGTCGGGAGTGCATTTGAACGTCTGGCCTTGGCTTTGACATCAACAAGAGGGCCTTTGCGGCCTGGCCAGCTGGGAGCATGCGCACAGGAAGCACCAGCTGGGGGTGGGAGGCGGGAAGTGGCCCTGGCTCTGCGGGGCACCGCTTTCCCAGGCACCCCTGCCCTTGGAGCCAGCTTGTTCTGACTGTTTCCTGGACTCTCAGATGCAGCACGGGCCACTCTCCAGCCCCAGATCACCTGGGGGCCCCACATCTCCATCCACCCTGTGCCAAGCCTGCTGCTGGCCCTGTTCCTGGACTCGCCATACCCCACACCTCCTTGTAAGCCTTCTCTGTCCCTCTGGCCCTGAGTTCCGGGGCCTCATCTGTCTCAGGATTCATGGAAGCCAAGCCCAGCACTCCAAGCATGATGGACCCACAGATGTTTGTCTGATCTCACAGCCAAAACTCCCTTTACCCCAGTTGTGCCGAACAAGGCCCAGGAAGATGCGGTTATTTGCCAAAGCTTGCTTGAGAGTTACTTATCTGTTTTCCACCGCCTTCCTGTGAGACGCTGAATACATCAAGTCACATTTGGCTTCATCTATTCAGCAAAATAGATCAGATGCCTTTTATGCGCCAGGCATGCCTTTGGTTGCTCTAAGTGGAGTGAGAGCTGAGGTAACTGGTGCACATGTATAGTCCCAGCTACTCAAGAGGCTGAGGCAGGAGGATTGCGAGCTCATTTGAGCCCAGCTTGGGAAACTTACTGAGACCTAATAAAGGGTTGGGGGTGTAGCTCTTGCTAGAGTGCCCCTGGGTTCACCCTTCAGTACTGCACAAAAAAAGAAAAGATAATGAGAGAGACAGAACCTGTCTTGTTAAGATTATAACCTGTTGGGGAGAGATAGTCAACCAACAAGCATGTGACATTATGCTATGTCAGATGAGACCCAGTGAGGCGCAGAGAGACTGCAGAGTGGGAGAGGGATGCCAGGATCAGGGACCAGGGAAGGCCCCTGGCCAGGTGAGAGAGTGGAGGAAGAAGGCCCAGTGGGGGCAGAGGCTCTGGGGCATCTGAGTGGCCGGTACCAGCCCGGAGCAAGCTGCTGTTTCCTGACGGAGCAGTCCCGTCTTGGGGTGGTGTCAGAGCCATGTGTTCCCTGAGAGGCTGAGCCAAAAGTCAGGCCATTTGGTTGGTCATGCAGGACCTTGGGAGTCACCAGTGGTCTGGGTCCCCTTTGCTGCCCTCCCTGAGAGGGACTGTCACTCCCCAGAGGGATATCCAGGGCCTCAGCAGTGCCTGCTTCCCGTCCCATGTGGTGCTGTGTGGATGCTGTCTTGTTTGTTGGTCGGTCTCTGAGCCTTGGGCTCCCAAGGCAGCAGAAACCTTCCTGTGGGTTTGTGGGTTTTCTGACACTTGTGCTGGCAGCGGCCACCTGGGGTGGAGGGAGCTGTGGATCCTGTTACCACTCAGGGTCTGCATGTGAGCCCGTGCGTGTGTGAGAGTGCATGTGTCTGTGGGCAGGTGAGTGGGAGTTCTGGACATGCAGATGCAGCAGTGTGTAGGGCTAGGAGCCTACGGTAGGCAGCTGTAGGGGTCAGCTCTGCCTATGGGCCAGCAGAAATGAAGAGTCCTGGTGACCTCCAGCCTCAGCCCTACCCTGGGTAGCCACAGCTGGGCTTCCACAGGACCCCTGTCAGGTTGGGCAGAGCTGTCCAGCTCTCCCAGCTGGGACGTGTGCGGAAACTGGTTCTGGAGTCTGTGTGCATGAGTTAAGGGTTCCTGGTTCCCCCGACCAGCTGCTTGGCCCCTGGCTGGAGGGCAGGTTCTGGACTTGACTGCGGATGCCTGCGTGGGGATGGAAGGAGGAGACTGCTGGTCCTGTGCCGGAGGGCTCTCAGAGGACCCCAGCGAGCAGTGCCTGTGCTACTGAGGACACACCAGCCAGTGTGGCTGAGAACTGCTTCTGCTCCATGCTCTGCCGCCAGGTCCTCTTCCAGACAGCGACTGGCTTCACGCGTGTGGCTCAGCTGCTGGAGGGCCCTGTCCAGCATGTTGGGAGCGAGCAGACCTGTCCAGCTGGGCATCTGCAGAGCCAGTTTCTGCGGCCAGCAGGGATGCTGCCACGCCAGGGAGAAGCTGCCTGCTGCGGGGCCAGGGCTCTGAGCCTCTCACCCAGTCCGCTGTGGCACCCATGCCAGTGAATACCAGGACGCTTTGGCCGATGGAAATGTAGAGCAGCCCTCGAAACTGAAGTAAATGCAGGCGTGAACCCGACGGGCGGCTCGGGGCTGCTGGGAGACCTGGGCCTGGAGAGCCTTTCAGGGAGCCAGGCCGTCACTTGGTCCTGGCTCGGGTCGGTGAGGCTCTGTGTGATCAGGAAGGCTCTGCCATGGCCCCTCCACTGGGCTGCCTTGGCCATTGCCCTCCTGGGCCACAGGCACCCTGACATCGCCGGGTCTCAAGGCCACTCTGGGCTCCGCATGGGTGACACACAGATGAGGCCTGAGATGGACAGGCCCCTGCCCCTCAGTACCCGAGCAATTGCTGCACCTCCAGGCTGCCACTTCCTCCCACTGCAGTTCTTCGGGCAGAGTACCCAGACGGGCACGCTTGCCTTCCCCCGACCCGAGGGGCTGAGGCTGCAGTGTGCAGGATGGACAGACAGTGCCAGCTGCAGTTAGGAAGGGGCAGCGAGGCCGGCAGCATGAGGGCGAGGTGGGGCTGGGGCGCTGCTCAGGGCCCTTCCTCTGTGCTCACAGAAACCTCCAAGGTGCGCGCTGGCATCGGTTGCATTTCACAGAGGAGGAAACCCTGCCTGGGAAGGTTAGGGATTCCTCAGCGTCACACTGCTACGGGACCAGAACTGGAAGCCTCGCACCCAGGCTCCGGTGCTCAGGCTCTCGTGTCCTTGGGCCCCTGGTCATGAGAGGCGGAGACTCCGCCCCAGAGCCAGCCCTGCAGGCTGCCCACCCGCTCCCACTCCCTGGATGCCCCGCCCCGTCTTCTGTCACCCACTTGAGCCAGGCATCTCAGTCTCTGCCGCTTGCAGTTAGCACACCCAGCCCTGTTGCTGTGCTCCTGGGTGTGTGGGTTTAGCCTCCTATGACTGTTCTTGGGTGCAGTCTTTCCCGAAGCAGGAGAGGTCACCACCTCAGCCATCTCCAAGGCAACTCTTGTGAGCAGCGGAGGGAATAAAGTCATCCTCAAGGCAGTGGCTTCATCCTAGGCCATGTGCCTATCTCTGAGATGCAGGCGCCAACGTGGCCCAGGGGGCCAGCTGAGTTGCGAGAGACACAGCACACCTGGCGTGAGGTGCCTGGCCCCATGTTTGGTCATGGTGGGGTGACGTTCCTCTCATTTATCCCATTTAAACCACATCCATGACAAGGCCAGGACCCCAGGCCTGGTGCCTGCGGTTCGGGAGGTGGGCACCGCCGTGACACCGGGGCCGGTCTCAGGGAAGAGGACAGTGGCAAACTTGCCCTGTCCTGGTGGCTGGGGGCAGCCAGGCCAGGAACTGAGCCCACCCTGCAGCACGTGTGGGCCCACTGCCTACTCGTGCTACTGGATTCCAGGGCTGGTCACAGGGCCCACAGGGGCGGAGCCAGTGTGGCTCACAAGGAGCTCGGGGTGGGGTGGGCAGGAAGGGTGTGGGGGGAGGTCGAGGCCGATGCAGAAGCAGCTGTGGGGTCCGGTGAAGCTGCCAGGTCCAGAACCCTGGAGGATGGGAGAGGGCAGACACCTGTGGGAATGTCCAGCAGGTTTCCGTGACCTACTGGGGCAGTGGTTCTTGCTGGGCTCCTGGGCCCCTTGCTGCTCTCAGGGGAGGCTTGGAGAGGGGAGCAGGGCCAGGCACAGTGCTTCGGCTCTGACGCCTGCACATCTTCCTGTGTCCGCAGTGATCCGAGCCAAGGTGGTCGGAAAGAAGCTGGTGAAAGAGGGGCCCTTCGGCACCATGGTCTACACCATCAAGCAGATGAAGGTGAGTGCGCTCGAGGGTTCTGGTCACATGAGGGGAGATTGGGGGGGTTGTGTGCTGGCGTGGCCTCCCTGCAGGCAACAGGAAGGGGCCCATGGGAGAGAGGCGGCTGCTGCCCCAGAGTCAGGGTGCATTCAGTCCAGGGCCTGTGCTGGGAGCCTGGGGCTCCAGTCAAGACCTGCCCTTCCCTGGCCTCAGTCCACACAGCTGTAACTGGAAAATGGGGGCCCTTGTGAGCTTTCGGTGCTCCACGGTGCTCTAGTCCTATGCTGTTACGGAGGCTGTGAGGTAACACACACCCCTCCAGCATCACACCAAGCCTGTGCTGAGCCCGGGAGCCCATCTCCCAGGAGGATCCCTCCTCAGGAAGGAGTCTGCCCCAGGGAGGAGCCCCGCCGCACTCCTGTCCGGTTCTGATGTGCTTTCTGCATGGTCGGGGTGCGGTGTCCCCCAGGGTTGCATCTCTGTGTAGTCACCATACACAGAGCTTCTCAGAAGCCCAGGAGAGGAGCTGTGGGTCTGTCCTCTCCAGCCCCTGACCTCAGCCTCCTCCCGCTCTGGCCTCAGTCTCACCACCTGCTCACTGTTGGGCTGGGACCAGACCCCAGAAGAGTCTGGCACAGGTGTCCCGAGTGCCCCGACACAGGCCATGCTGCTGCCCAGCGAGGACTGGTGTCGCTACCGTCCCCCATCTCTTGTGCCATGCTGAGACATTCAGGGCTGGTGGTAGCCGAGGGACTGCAGCAAGGTGCCGTTCCCAGTAGGACGGCAGGCCCGGAAAGCAGAAAGAATGGGATGAGGCAGATGTCCAGGGCAGCCTTGTCCAACGCTGGCAGTCATCAGTGGCCCTGAGGATGGGCCTACGAGCTCTGGGGACCTATTGAAGGTGTGGTGTCTCCTACGGCTGACCTGGTCTGTGGTCAATGCTGAGGCCAGAGGCTGGGAGCAGTAGGCTCAGGGAGCCTGCTGCTGTGGATTCCATTCTGCAAGCAGCACAGCCTCTGGTTATGTAACATCCAGAGCTGGCCCTGGCCGGCTGCCCCTGGCCACTGAGTTGGTCATGAGACAGCTCATGTCTTTGCAGCCCTGTGAGGGCCGCATGGGCAGGGAGGAGCCAGCAGGAGCACCTGTACCCCAAAACCCACCTTGCAACCTCTGGCAGCAACAAGGAATGCCAGAGCCTGTTAGATCACAGCAGAGGCCGAGAACACGCCCACTGGCCCACTACCCGCAGCTGCTCCTGGACACTCGGTGCCTGAGGGAGGACAGGGAGACAGCCAGGGCAGGGTCCTGGAGCTGTTTTAGCTTTCCTCCTCACCTGGGGCTCCAGTGGCAGTGACCGGAAGCCTCCTGTGTGCAGTGTCCCCTCACCTGTGGCACCAGGCAGTGGGGTACATTAGAGGACTGATGACATTTGCTGCTCGTGCATACCCCAGTACCCCGTGCTCCAGAGCCAGGCTCGGGTGCTGTCTACCGTGGCCCACCCAGTGGGCACAAAATCTGCATTCTCCTTCTAGAGACCCAGGGCCTCACATGTTATTGAGGACAGTGCTAGTGCCACCTCTGTGCTCATCACACTATCTCCTGCCCCTACCTTCTCAAACTCAGTGTCTGGACTGCAGAGCTGCTCAGTGCCCATCTGTCCTGGGCGACCACCCTGGCTGCAAGCCAGAAAAGGCTTCGTGTAGCAGGGGAGCCCACCCACTCCTACCCCAGCCCGGTGCTGGCTGTGAGTGGCTGCACAGAGTTAAGCTGGTTATTGCCGGGGCAGAGCTCCAGGACCAATGGCACTGGTTGGGGGTGCTGTGCACCCTGCCTCTCTGGGGAGGCCCTGAGACTCGCACGGCAACACCACTGGTGAGATCCTCGGGCTGGAAAGCACAGACTGCGGTCTGGGCACCCCGGGAGGTAACAGTGCCAGGTGGTGGCTGCAAGCTTTCCACTCACCTTCTGTGGGGCTGCCCCTCACCCCGCCTGTATCTGGCTCCCCAGGGAATGAAGGGCGGCGGCCTGGGCTTGCTGGTGGAACCCAGCAGTGTCACTCTGGACCTGCAGCAGCCCGCTAACTAAGTCTGTCTCAGAAAAATCAGTGCAGGAGGAAACTCTGGGGCCTGAGCAGCCAGAGGAAGAACCTTGGCTCTGGCCCCATGGGGCTCTGTTCTTGGGGATTAGAATGCCTGCCCCAGAAAGTCCAAGGAAGGCTTTCCTCAGGCGGGGCTAGAGCTCAGAGCAGCTGGCAGCAGGCAGCCACCTCTCCCGCTTCCTGCCCATACAGCCCTGACCTCCCAGCCACACCCTAGGGTGCATAGTGGAGGGTGGAGAAGGTGCATGCTGCATACCAGGCATGGAGATCGGCTGGGGCTCAGGCGCTTGGCTGTGCTGTAGTGTTGATGGAAGTTTCCGGAACTGGCTGCTCTAATCTGCAGGGCCTTATCTCCCACTGGGGCCATGGGAAAGCCGTCTGCTCTGCCAGAGCTGTTGTTGTACAGTGGAGACATGCTCCCGGCAGGCTGCGGGGGACAGCGTGTGGGGGACACGATGTCCCAGCTGGCCCCAGGGGGATCCCAGGGAACATGTCCTGGTCATGTGCTTTGAAGGTCCTGGCTGTGGACAGGACAGCCCTGCTGGCCCTGCCCTTGGTGGTTTGTTTAAGTAAATAAATGAGCCCTAGCAGGTCTCCTCTAGCTGGAAACTCTGCAACCACAGGGCCTGGGAATGGCCCTCCTCCTCCCCAGCCTGAGGGTCCCATCAGCCTCTGCGGGACCCTCAGCATTGTCACGGGCCCTGCTGGGGAGCGGCCACTTGGTCAGGGGACCGAGCTCATGCTTAGGGTGTCTCAGGCACATACTCAGTGTCCCCACACCTCGAGAGGTCTGGACATAAGAGTAAGTGGTGGATTTAGCAAGCTCTTGACGTGTACCCCATGGAGATCCACATGGTCCCATGGATGTGCAGGAAATACCTGGCACAGTGGCACCAAGGTCAGGTTCTTCACAAGAACAGCATGATGGGCCGTGATCAAGGCAACATCCCTATGAAATGAGCTCCCCACCCAAGGAAGTGAGTTTCCTGGGCCTTCACGCAGATAGCAAGAAGGGGTCCAGGCAAGCGGAGTCCTGGAGGAGGAGCCCCTGCTTGCCTCGGAGGTCCTCACCTGGCTGGGAGAGGCGCACAGGCTGAGGCTGGCCTGAGCCCTCACTTCCTGCCTGTCTGGGGATAGGTGGTTTTAAGCTAATTTTTCAGCACACACTGGATGCTTTGTGCCAGGTACTGTTCTAGGTCCTTTATTTCACTGGGGTCCAGAAAGGTTAGGTAACTCCATACAGTTGGTCAGTGGTGAGTCCTGCCATACCCTGACTTGCTGCACCCCCACTGGGCTCCAGAGTCTTAGCACCCTTCTTTACCGTGAGAGCCCCGGATGCCCTGAAGCTGAGGCCCTGGAAACCACCCCGAGCCTCCCAGAAGGCAGAGGTGAGGCTGCTGTGTCCCTTAAGCAGAGCAGAGGTCCCAGGACTCTGTGGGTCCAGCAGACAGCTTCATGATGCCACCACCCACCCCACCAGCAGCTATCACTTAAAAGACAGAGGAAACTGCCTGTCACATTGGATGGGGGCTTGGATGACATGCACCATGGTGCTGTCCACTCTGTGTTAATCACCACAAGCAAATTAACCACGCATGCCAGGAACTGGTAGAGGCCATGCCCTGTTACACACCTTCGGACAGACATAGAGGCCAGCAGCAGTCCAGGATCCGTGTCCCCAGAGGCCTGGGCCACGCCTAGGTACTACTCCACCCCACTGGCTCACATGATCACACTTCTGCCTTGGCAGACCAGGGCCTAAGTAGCACTTGTTAATGACACACAGGACTCTGAGCAGACACAGAACAAGCCAGAAGGGCCGGAGATAGAAATGACCTTTACCGGGCTCAGCCTCTGAGGCCAAAGGGGATGTGGCACAGGGTTATGGTTAGGAGCAAGGACTCTTGGTTCCAGGCATGTGACCCTGCCCTGCACTTGCTGGCTTTGTAGTCTCAGACAAGCTCCTTGAATGGTTTGTCGCACCAGGCAGATTCTTCCACAGTGGTTTCTCGATTTCAGGGAAGGTGCTGGCATTTGAGCTGTGAAGCTGGGGTGTGCTGAGGGCCAAAAGGGATAGGGTGCTGCCAGATGGACAGGAGGGCCCTCTTCTTGGCAGGGGAGCCTGGCTCTCTCAGAGCAGGTGGTGGCGAGCTCCAGGTCTGGGCCCCTCTCACAATGCCCATCCCTCTGCCCGCAGATGTACCGAGGCTTCACCAAGATGCCACATGTGCAGTACATCTACACAGAGGCATCCGAGAGCCTCTGCGGCCTGAAGCTGGAGGTCAACAAGTACCAGTACCTGCTGACAGGTGAGGCGCACACGGCTGCTCACTGCACAGCTGCGGGTGAGGTATGGTTGGCCGGCAGCACCCAAGAACCGTGTGCCCGTGCTGCCTGTGAAGGCCTGAGCCTCCTGTGTTCGCCTGGGCGCTGGTCTTCACCTTGCCCCGGCCCTACGGATCTCCTGGCTTGGGATCCCTCACTTCTCCATACTTGAATGGGTGGCCTGTTGTGCCCCACCTCACAACCTCCCGCCTTTGCAAGTGCCTTGCTTGTAGGCACTTGGCAGGGTGAGGGAAACCACAGCCATCACGAGCGGACCTGCTGGTCTGGAACTTCATTGTCCTCCAGGAAACGGGCCACATTCCAGCTAGCAGGGGTCAGGAGGGTGATGTGCAAGGCGGACACCCGGGTGGAGACCACCGTCCTCCCAAAGCTGTGGACAGGACACACTCACTTTCTCCTTCCACAGGCCGAGTCTATGATGGCAAGATGTACACAGGGCTCTGCAACTTTGTGGAGCGGTGGGACCAGCTCACCCTCTCGCAGCGCAAGGGGCTCAACTACCGCTACCACCTGGGCTGCAACTGTAAGGTGAGCTGGGCTGGTGGGTAAGGGTGCCCTTGTGTGGGCATCTGCTGGGGTACAAGGACTCCTCAGGGTCTCCTGGCCCTCTGGTGCCTCTGAGCGGTGGCAGGTACAGGAGAGCCTCATGCCAGAGGTCCTGGCAGTCACCCCGAGAATGCTCACTCCAGCAGCAGCTTGCAGGCTGCTCAGGGCTGCGGGCACCAGTAGTACAGACAGCCCGTCCTCAAGCAGCCCCAAGCCCTCAGTCCTCACAACAGTCTGTGCTTTGAATCACCGAGACCCGAATTTCACAGATAAATGGAGACTCAGTTTAAGTCACCAAGCCCTAGGTTACTAAGTCTGCCCCCCCAGCCCAGAGCAGCTGGACTCCAGAAATGATGCTTTAATCTTGTCAATTCCTCAGTTCCTACAACGGTGGAGGTCTCCCCTCCTTGCATTTAACCAGCTGCCTGCCAGCTGTATGACCTGGAACAACTTACCAAACCTGGAAGGGGGTGACACAGACTTACGGCGGTGTTCAGGGGATGTGAACGCCTCTTACTTATGCTGCTGGAGAGCTGGTGGGGTGGGCACCATCTGCAGTGGTCCCAGGGTCAGAATCCAGATCAGGCTGCACCAGGCCTGGGCCATCTTGGCAGAGCCCACTGAGTGCGGGGTGGCTCTCGTTGCAGATAAAATCCTGCTACTACCTGCCCTGCTTTGTGACCTCCAAGAACGAGTGCCTGTGGACCGACATGCTCTCCAACTTCGGCTACCCTGGCTACCAGTCCAAACACTACGCCTGCATCCGGCAGAAGGGTGGCTACTGCAGCTGGTACCGGGGCTGGGCGCCCCCGGACAAAAGCATCATCAACGCCACAGACCCCTGAGCCCGGCCCCGCCCACCGCGTGCCCCGCCCACCGCGTGCCCCTCCCTCCCCGCTGAGCTCCCCTGGACACTAACTCTTCCCAGATGATGACAATGAAATTAGTGCCTGTTTTCTTGCAAATTTAGCACTTGGGACACTTAAGAAGTCTGTGCTGTCCATGGAGTTGATCTGGAGCTCTTCTCCTGGCCCCGCCCCTACCCTTCTCTATTTGCTTTTGACATCACCTGTTTTCACCCCGGGGATTTCTGGCATCTGGCCAGAAAGAATGAGGAATGCAGATGCCTCTTCCTTGTGATATATAATCTATATTTTTTTAGGAAAACAAAAATCAAAAAATCTACCCTCTTTGGCCACTGCAAACAGCTCCTCTTCTTCCGGTTTCCTGCTTGACATCCCCCTCCCCCAGCACATAGAGGATGCAGACAGGAAGTTGCTGAAGCCTACTGCTTCTGGGTCAGTCTGGGCACCCAACAGCTAGACTCCAGGTAGGCATAAGAGCTTGTGTCCGGAGGAGACGCTGCTGCATGTCCCCAGAGGGCCTGTCTGTGTCTGCCTGCACATCAGCACAGGGAGGGAAGAAGCAGGCTGCAGGAGTGGGTTGAGAGGGTACAGCACAGTCTCCAGCCAGGATGCTGGGCTGCCTGGCTGTTTCTGAGTCTGGGATAAGCTCAGGCCGGAAGCATAGTGCTGACTCGGGTAGTCAAGGCAGAAACATTTGTTTGAGGCCAGGTGGCAGCCTGCCTTGCACAGCTCAGGTGAGAGGCTGAGATGAATATCTTTCCTCTGTGCATCCCTCCCATAAGAGCCCTCTGCCACACGGAGGGAGGCTCACCTGGCAACTGCCTCTGTGTGAACAGGAGAGAGACACACACACCGGGCACCGCCCACAGACACAGGCAGGCGGATCTGGGCTGGGAGTGCCTTTCCGAAGTAGTGTGTAGCTCACGGGGTGCGTCTATATCCACACCTGCATATTCCTACGTGCGGGGACATAAGCTAATTTTCTACGGGACACAGAATTCTATTCAATGCTGTTAAATACACCAATAGTTTAATCTCTTCTATTTTGTTGCTGTTGCTTGTTGGAAGAAAACCGTGACATTCCAAGTTGATTTATTTTCATTTTAATTAAAAACTGAGATTCTGAATACCCTTGGCACCATCTTTTCCCTCTACCTGGGTCACCTGACTTCCATTTTTCTCCTGCTTCACCTTTGGGGGCCTTCACTTAACTGCCTTACTGGCTTGGCGGATGGCAGGTGACCGTTACTTCGCACAGGTGGGACAGCACCGTGTCCCGCCCTGGCTGGAAGGCCACCCCTCTCTCCTGGGCTTGGGGGCAGCCTGCTTCCTTCCTTATGACCCCCGGTTGGTGATGCCACCCCTGGAGGTCCTCACCCCGTGGAGTGACGAGGGGTGGTCGGTCACTCGGGAGGCCTGACTCTGCAATCAACTGTAGGATTTTGTTGTGTTTTTTTAAAAAATAAAACTAGAATATAAATCCCCCTATTAAATAAAATTATTTTAAGTTTTAGCGTCACAGCGAGATGCCGAGAGCGGCAGTGTCTGTGTCACAGAGCTGGGGTGGCAGCGCGGTGACGTTAACACCGCTGCTCTGTCTCTCGTCTCAGGTTCTGGGTACTTATCCTCTAGGGGTGTACAGGTCCTCAGCTCGTTCTCCTTTAGGGCACAGCTGTCAACAGAAGAGGAAACGACACAGACAAGTCACAGTCGCGCGTGCGCGCGCACGCACACATGCACGCGCACGCACACACGCGCACCCAGGCTGCGGACAGCGGGGTGTCCGGGCTCTTCAGGACTGGTCCCAGGACCTGCTCACTTCTCTGTAGTCTGCGCTGGGCCAGGGGAGGGAGAAATGTGGCCTCTATGGGTGGTGGGAGCAGAAAGCTCGGGTCTGCACCCCAGGAGTTTAGGGGTAAGCCCCAGACCTGATGCTGGGGCCTGTCTTTATCTCTACCCCCGAGTCCGCACAACAGAGCTCTACCCGACGCACACAAGTGCCGTACCTCCAAGGGCATCAGCATCACCCGGCCGTTCCCAGCCCCAGGACGGTCTCCCGCTCACACAGTAAGGCACTTGAGGCAAGGCCTGGGCACAAGGCGCCCGAAGTTTCCAAACTGCAGAGTAAAACACCAGCAGAACTGTAGCCCCAACTGTCAGGCCCTGGGGGCAGTTCCCGGGCACTGAGGGTCATTTGCAAAATGATGTGTCAGAGGCAGGTTTGGCTTTCTATAAGCTATAGCTTTGTTTATTTCGCCTGTTCACTTACTGTATAATTTAAAGTCATTTATGTAGCCGAGACACTTCTGTATTGCAATCATATCATGAATGTTTTATTTTGCTAAATCTTGTGTTATGTGTAGCCTGTAATATGTGTACATTGTGTTTAAGAGAAAAAAAGTGATATCCACATGCTGCCATTTTTCTGAATCAAATTTTACAGTGGAATGGAGGGTGAAAGACTTCTTCCTGGGCAGGCAGCGAGACTGACAAGTCTGGGAACTGGAAGGAATAGAGACCCTTCTGGGGCCTCCTCCCTATCCAGGTCCCAGGTATTCCCCACCCCGACCCTCACAGGAAGGAAAGCGGATAAACACAGTATGCTCATGTCCTCCTCCTCTATCAGCTGGTCTGGCACATGGGCTACTTGCTCCCTCTTCTGCTCCCCAAGTCCTTCCTTCCACTTGATTAGGAAGCCAGGATTTCTCCTAGAAAGTCCAGGGCCACGAGAACAGTGACTCTTTAAGTTCTGTTTGCTTCCTCTGGGCATCTCTGCTGCCTCCAATCAAGGAAGCCACACACCCAGGCTCGTGTCTGTCGAGCCGGTGGTCTGCAATGGCCAGGAGGTGATGCTGAGGCCCTGTACCCCACCATCCCCAGCCCCAGACAGACCTTGTGATGACAGTGACAGCCCACAACCAGCATTTTTTTATACCATGGTTCTTGAGCAATAAAAGAAACCAACAACTTTGAGTAGCTCTTCTGGGAGGTCCTGTGGCTCTAGGGGACACTCCGTTCCTGCCCTTTCCTTTCATCTGATCAGCAGTGCAGATTGCCATGGTGGTACTTGGGTGTCTGGCTCCTGGCTCCTGGCTCCCTAAAGCAAAAATGTCACTAGAGTATTTGCATCAGAGAGGAGCAGCATCAAAACTTGATGGCGAAAACACAACAAATGCGGCCACGCAGAGGGTGGGGTCGGCCACTTTGCAATGGCTTTTTGTGGGTGAGAGGAAGAGAGGCACTTGGCGATGTCCGTATGTTGGGGAAGGACTCCCGAGAGTTCCCAGGCCCACCTCTCCCTCCAGCCAGTCAGCAGTGTCAGAACCCAGAAGCGACGGAGAGAAACCAACCAGAGAAACCTTGTCTAGAAGGAATGTATTTGTTGCTAAATTTTGTAGCACTGTTTACAGTTTTCCTCCATGTTATTTATGAATTTTATATTCCGTGAATGTATATTGTCTTGTAATGTTGCATAGCATTCACTTTTTATAGTGTGTCTTCTATTCTAAACAGTAAAGTGGTTTTATTTCTATCACATGCCGGCCGTCTCGTGCCTTATTATGTCCCAACTGCCCCTCGTGGGGAAGTGGCTACGGGGTCCATCCTGCCTGCCCCTAGGCCTTCGATGTGCCCTCCCTCCACCCTTACCACCACTCACACCCGCAAGCCCAGTCCTTCCCCTTGGCAGGAGGAACTTCATCTGGCCCAGCCTCTGCTCCCTGATTCTACTGCCAGGGTTTCCAGTTCTGCAGCTCCTGGATCTCTGTGTAGTCACCCCAGTATGGTACAGGTGCTCCCAGACTGGGGTTCTGACAGCCTCCTTGTTTGCTTCCTAAGCACCCCACTCTGGTGGCACGAGGAGGGAGGCTTGCAGATGCCAGCCCTGAATGTTATTGCCTACTATAAATTCTGAGTGGGGCTTGGCCTGGTTGGGAGTGCCAGGGACTCCTGAGGTCCCAGGACTATGAGTGAGCCCCTCCTAGTGTCCACAGCCAGGCCTGTCACCTGGCACAGGACACGCATCCAACTGTCAGCTGCACAGCATCCCTGTTACGGCTTTTGCCTCTGTTTGACAGATGCACTGCTCAGCCTATCATGAGCAAGGCACAGAATCACGCGCATGGTAATGTGGATCCACGACCTGATGAGGCCATCTGCTCTGCACACAGTGCAGCTGAGCAAAACAGATTAGGTGCTAAAGGGATCTAGAACGCAGACAGAGCTGGTTTCCCACTCTTGATGGCCAGAGGATAAACCCTGAGTTCTTACCATTGTGTGGGTCCTTTGTTGGCAAATGCTGGTCTTTGCATGTGCCCTGTGGATACCACCAGCACAGAAAGGCTGGCTTCTATGACTGTCACTGATCAGGACAGTCGAGGGGACCCACACCTGGTGAGACTGCTCCCTTCCTGCAGTCCAGCTGTCAGCACCCCCAAACAGCACTGCCCAGCTCAGCAGCCTGAGCTCCAACTCTGCAATCAGGCACAGTCGCCAGCTGCGACTGCGGGACACCTGTGTGTTACCACAGCCCAGATTCCCTGGGATGTCCAGGGCCACAGCCCTCGTCCTGTGGACTGTTTAAGAAGACTGCCAGCTACACAAACAGACACTCTAGGCTGCTTCCAGCTGCCCAGAGGCCCCTACCCAACTTCCACCAGGGCAGGGAGCTCTCTACCACACTCAGAAAGACCAAGTTAGCCCACCTCACCCAGGTCTCCTGGACAGGAGGCCAAGCTACAAACTCCTCACTGAGCCAGCAGCATCTCAGACACAACCTCAGGTGCATGAGTTACAGAGTTGGAAAATGAGAGCACGTAAACACAGTGCCTCTCAGTAATCAACACAGGTACAAAGCGGCCACTTTAATTAAGGCAAGAGTTGAAACCATGTCCCAGGAAGGGATCCACAAGAATATCTGTTACCTTTATCATCGCCTCTGACACCAGCAGCCAGCCCAAGCTGTCCTGATTTGCCAACAATTTCCAAAGTCCCAAGATGGGACTGTCCTTCTTGGGACTGTCCCTCTTTGTCACATGTCCCCCTGCCCAGATGTCCCCCGGAGACAGACCTCGTCCCAGCAGAGCCAAGTGTCTCTGCCTGACGCCGAGCCTCTTCCCCACAGCCCATGAGGTCAGGGAGCGGCGGCTCCGAGCCTACTTCTCCATCCACAGTGACCAGAGACACAGAGCCAATACTCATTGTGCACCATGAGAGGACGCAGGAAAATGGGCACTCACCATTGGCTTGTGGTTGGGGAAAAACGTCTGCTCCACGAGCGGGAACTTCTCGGGGCCCAGGGTATGGAAGATCTTGATGAGCTGAGAGAACTGGGAGAGGAGGGGAGGAGACCTCAGTCAGCCACGGCCAACACTGTGGGGAAGCCACCTGCGCAGTCCTGGGCTCCTGGCACCCTTCCACTGTGGGCGGGGCACCCGAAGCAATTCCTGCTACCGGGGTAAAGGACAGCTTCCTTGGCTGAACGTTCATTCTCTGCATGGCACAGCTGCATTCATCCCTTCATTCCCGCCCATCCTCATAAGTGGGCGGAACACTGGTTCAGCTTAGCCATACTGACGGGCTGACTGACTGATTGATTGATTGATGGTAGTACTGGGGATTATAGTGCCAGGGCTTGCAAATCCCAGCCTTACAGGGTCCTGCCACATTGCTAAATTGCCAGGCCTAGGGTCAAACTTTCAATCCTTCTGCCTCAGCCTCTCAGAGTGCTGGGATTACAGGGGTGCACCACCATGCAAAGCTTTCAACTGCATTTCATGAGCACTTACTACATCTTCAGTATTCCACGTGCAGTGTTCTGTGTTGGGTGCACAACCTACTGGTATCCCTGCCACCTCCACGTGCAGTGCCTCTTTCCAGAGAGGGATCCCTGGGGGCAGTGGATGTTGCTAGACTCTGGACCCAGACTCCCCAGGTTCAGATCCTTGCCTGTGACTCACCAGCTGTGTAACTGGGAAATCACAAAGGTTTCTGCAACCCAGTGTCTTCACTTGCAAACCAGTGATGATGGGGGATCCCCCCTTGGTGGACCGAGGATGCCTGTTAAACAAGTGCCCAGTCTGCGGTGGCCCCTGTGCTTGATATCAGCTCCCTGCTGTGCACCCCCTCTGCACCTCCTCTTTGTGCACCTCTTGCAAGAATGGGACAGGGAGAGCCCATCCCCCCACTGCCCAGTGCCTCCACACTGTGCTGGATTACTAGAGAGACAGCCGGGTGCTGCGGGCCAGGGTTGATGAAAGCCAGGCAGGAGGAAGCGTGGGGTGGGGTCAGGACTGCTCCCTGCAGCAGAGGACCTAAGAAGAGGGTTGTGTGCCAGGAGTTCAGGGAGACCCATGTGTGTACCTGCATGGGTGTGGCCTCAGGTGCAGGGGACAGTGAGAGCAGAGGCCAGGGTGCCCATCACAGACCCCAGGACACTCCAAGGCTAGACCAGGAGCTTGGTGTCCACTGGGAAGGGAAGGGGACCTGAGGGAGGAGCAAGTGGGCCCAGGGGGTGGGCTGCCCAGTGGCACTGGGCTCTTTGCCCGTAAAGCTCAGTTAGAGCACAGTGAGGAGACCAGCAAGGTCAGGTGGTAAAGATCACCCACACTTACAAATCAGTGTGTGTGCACATCAGAAAATACCCAGTGCCAGCAGCACAGGCATGAAAGACAATGATGACCATCACCCTGTATCAAGGGCGCCCTTGTGCCACCCCTATGAACTCAAGCCCCACCAAGAGGGCGCTGTTACTGTTCCTGTGCCCTAAACAAGGAACTTGAGTTCAGGAGGCCAAGCAGGTTGGTCAAGGGTACACAGCTCATGGTGGAGGAACCTGGGGTCCTCCATGGCATGTACTATAGGACACAGCACATGCGTAACGTGTGTGAGGGCACCGTGGGGGGGGGAGCACCTTTGGCCTGGCTTCTTCACTACTATGTCCCCAGGGCTCAGAATAGTACCTGGAACACCAGAAGGGCCCACAGATATGTGCTGCGAGTGAAACCCTTCTAGGGATGGAGACGTGTGATCTGTAATGGATGGACAGTGCCATGGGGCAGGAGAGCATTGGGGGTTCGAGGGTACAGGGAGAGGAGAGCTAGTATTTTAGGAAAAGTCTCTCCTATGGGTAACATCTGGGTGGAAATAAATCAGATGAGTGAGACCAGTGAGAAGAGGAGAGATCGAGTCACTGAAGTTGGAGTGAAACACTTCATGTTCTGGCCTTCAAGACCTGTCAAGTTCCCTGGCTGCAGTGGAGCTCACCTGCCTTCCCTGAGCCATGGAGGGATGATACCCTGTTGCACAACAATGATTATGTGGGCACTGGTATGCAGTTTTCTGGCATGTAGCAAGTACTCAATAAATAACAGCGGTTGTGGTATGCAGAATGCTCCACAGTACAGTGGCTCTCTATGACCAATCTTATGCTGTGTTATTATGTAAATTTTGTTAGGCAACAATTTCAAGGGAATCCCAGAGCCCAAGTTGCTTAAATTCAATTTGGTGCTGGCTGGGAAAGGGTCACTGTGACCTCCCACCTTCCAGGCCAGCCGGGCCAGGCACTTACCACCCAGGGCTTGCTGCAGAAGTTGTAGACAGAGTACAGCGAGTTGACGGCAGGCAGCCCCCCATACTGCAGGCCAATGACCAGGCTGCGGTAGTCCTCCCCGAGTGCCATGCTGTAGGCATGCTGGCGAACGAGGAGGAAGTCCGGCTTGAAGGACCTGCCGAGAGAGGGTTGACCTGGTCACTCTTGGGCTGCCTGGTGGTCGCTGTCCTGGGAACCCTCAGGTCACTGCTCTGGGGTGTGCTGGAGGAGGGTTGGAAACAAACTGGGGCTGCTCATCTGTGTGGTTAAAGGGCTGAAAACATGGCATGCTCTCGTGTCAGGCTTCTAAAGTTCCTGCACTGAATATGCTTCATTTGCAATCAGAAAAAGATATGTCAAATACAGCTCAGTGACTAGAGGGCCCTTCTCTAGCCTCAGGCACCGTAAGAATTATGTGCATCCTGTGGTGAGAACAGCTGCCCAGGGGAATCACTTGCTCTGAAAATCAAACAGCGGGCAGTGGCAGGGCCAGGTATGTGCCCCTGCATGCTTCCATGCCACAATGGAGCAGGGCCTCCTTGCCACACATTTCAGATCAAACATGTCCTGCTCCTGCCAACCAGCAGCCTCCACAGGTGGCAAGGGTGTGAAGGCAAGGGACGGGGCACCAGGTGCTGCACTGAGACTCTGGTCCTGAAGATGCTCACTCACGGACACAACCAGGGGTCTGGGCTGCTTTCTCACTGCACAGCCAGGATCCCCACCCGGCTGGGAGGAAAGGAGCTGCCTTGGAACTCTGGGCAGCTGGCTGCAGGCCACACCTTCCATGAGCCAGCACACAGTTCCCAGCTGAACTGCACCCACATCATCAAGGGCCACGCTATTTCTGGGTTTCTCACTTCTAAGTCACACAAAACCCCAGCCCCATAGTCGGTAGGAGGTGTGTGCTCCTCATGCTATGATCAGTCATCCGGTGCATCTAGAGCATATTCTTCAACTTCAAATAAACTGTGTCCCTTTCAGAGACTTCAGTGCCGGTTAAAAGAACTCTCCACAGGGAAAGAGGTTCCCCATCCATGCAGGAGGAGAGCAGGTGCTGTGCTTTGCCCCAGCCTCGGCTCTCTTCACACCCCTAGGGCCTGCTCCCACGAGAGCAGGTGCACAGGGAGAACAATGTTGCGCACAGCGTCACCCCCACCAGCTCAGGAAAGGGGCCTTGGGACTATGACGTCTTGTCAGTCACCCCTGAGTCAGTCTGTGCAGGTGAGAGACTGAATCGGAATGACAGCAACCCACAGAAGGAAGGAAGGGAGCATGCGTGTCCCCAGCAGGGGCCTGACCACAGGAAGGGACACTTAACTGCAATATAATCATTGCCGGTTTTATTTGATTATAAAAGCAGTACCAAAAAATCCCTTGGAACAAGCAGCGACGTAAACAAAATACTCAGAAACAACTTGGAAAGTTCCCCACAACCTTCCTGTGCACATTTGGATGCAATTATCTGTTCTGTTGGCCGTGGCATGCATTCATACTCACGGATTTCACACTTTCTATTAATTGTCACTTTGGAATTTCCCACATAATACTATGGTACAGGCATTTCTTTTAATGCCAAAATACCCTCAAAATATAATTTCTGATTGCTACATAGTGGTCCATTGAACAATGAATCACAATTACATGAATAAATCACCTGCACTGCAGGTAGGCTGATGCCAGTGTTTCACACACAAGGATCTTCACACGCAAACCTATGCCAACATTCTTAACTGCTCCTGTAAGATAGATTCTGAGAGATAACTTAGAAATGTATACCCTTTTTCAAGGTAAATTTCACCAGGTTATTCTGAGAATGTCCACTTCCAGTCTTACAGCACGGCTTTCAAATAGCACATTGTTCAATTTCATCAGGAACTTCCCCGAAAGATACCCTTCACCTCACCATGGCTTTAGCCTGCATTTCTCTGATTCTAGTGAAATTGAATACTTTTTATGAACCACTTGCGTTTCCTTTCCTGTAAAGGTCAGGCTCACGTTTTTAACAATGGGGCTCTACTGTCTGCGAGTGTTAGAGCTGCCTGCCAGTTGCCGTCTTTCCTGGTGAGGCGGGCAACACAGGGCCTCAGTCAGGAAACAAACGGCAGAACCATGTGGAGGGTTGGACCTAACCTCCGTCCAGGGCCGACCCTGCTGGTGGCTCCTCGTTGGTCCCAGACGGCACAGGGCTCTCTCTCCAGGGTGTCCCAAACCCACCACTGAGTCAGATCTTTCTAGTATTTTGAAATCAAAGACAGTGGTCATCTCTTCTGTGTCTTTAAAGGGCTTGGAACACTCTCTCTTTCAAAGCACTCTGCCAAATCCACATGGCTACCTTGTATAAAGCCTGCTCACATCCCCTCTTGGGGACCATGGGCCCCTGGCCTGCACTCCACCCTCTCCTTCCTTCCTCAGGGGCGAAAGACAATTTCCTTCCAGAGCTCCCTTCTGGGTCTGTCGCACATTGTCCCTGGACCTCAGGGACACCTGTCCTGCTTCCTCACTGACACATGCCCAATCTTGACAGCACTTTTCTGCTGCTGACGTAGCTGCGTTCCAGGAGGACCAGGACTCATCTGTTGTGGACACCTGAAGCCTGAACACTTTTGAATGGATGATGGTATTAATGACGTCATGTAAAGGAAGGAGTGAGTGCGTGAACACGGAGTGAATCGGCCCCCAGAGGGGAGGGGCCTTTCCCTTGTGGTTGCTGGCCGAGCTACTAGGTCTGATGGCCAAAATAGCTCACAGGTAACACACAGCCCTGTTCTTACCGCTGCTTGACAAGGGCACGAGTTCACGCCTAAGGAGCAGTGTTAGCACCACTGAGATGCTTCTGGCCAGGGAATTCAGCTTCACCCCCGTCGTCTCTTGAGATCTTCAGGTCCAACGTGTGAAGAACAAGCACTTCCCACACGTGACCTGTTGGTTTTAGGTGGACCCAGCACAGGGGTGTGCCCTCTGCTGCCACCACCATATGGGACATGCAGGTCTATCATTGCCTTATGGGACGCACAGGTCTTTCCTGGAAGGCTGGCATATAAGCAATTCGCAAAGGATGCAGAGAAGTTAGTGACCCAAGCCAGGTACCCTAGCCTGAAGTCAGCATCTTGGTTCTCGATCCAGCCAGGGGAGAGCCAAGTCCTGCTGTCACCTTACACCCAGGAACGCCCATCTCCTGGCAGCTGCCAACCCCTGATAGTGGCCAAGTGTCCTGGTAGAGGCTGATGATCCCAAGGGGACCAGGACATGATTGTTGCTCTCACAAAACTCACAGCCCCGGAGGAGTCAGGTCCCTTGTGCACAGGGATTCAGCATACGACACATGCATGAGGGAGAGTGGGAACTAAGGCCCGGGCCAGGTGCTGAGTGGCCAGAGTGCGGGTGCAGCCCTGTCTGCGGTGCTGAGGGTGGGTGGAAGGCTTGGGTGGGGCTCCTCACCAGGGCAGAGGCTTGAGGGTGTTCAGCAGGAAGTAGCGGGGTAGCCTGGCTTGGTTCTTGTTCTGCTTGCTCATTATCGTCTTTTCTTCTTTTGCAGAGCCCATGAGAGAGCCTCTGATTAAAACCTGATGCCAACCTGATGGAGTTAGGCCAGTCCTCTTTCTTTACTCTGGTTTGAACTGGGTCTGACCTCACCATCAGTATTGCTCTGACCAACACTGGGAGGAATCCTGCAACACTGCAGCTAGTTCTGTGGTTGGAGTCAAGGGTACGATGAGGGACAGCGGGAGACAGAGCTGGGGGAGCCATTCCGGCTGCCTCCAAAGCCCGGATACAGCCCTGTCCCCCTGCCACCTGCCTGAGTGTGTCTTTCACACCTGGGGAGCTGCAGGTGGAGCGTTTCTGGCCATGGGAGAAGTGTCACAATCTCAACTATGCAGCAGCAAGAATGGGTTTTATCAGGGCTAAGCCAGGGGCCTCAGTTAATGAGTAGAAGCTTCATTATTCTTAGCCAATGCTGTTTTCTAAGTGTCTTTTATTCAAGATCTCAGTTGGCAGAAGGGGACGATCATGCTGGTGGCAGTCACATGCTGGCCTGTCATATCCAGCTTTGATCCCATCCGGGCCTGGGAAGGCTCCAGACATTGGCGTATCCCAACAGAGAGATGTCAATGGTCGTGGCAGCCCCGGGAACACCTCTTCTTCCCACCTGTGGAAATGCAACCTTAGCACCAAACCTAGGGAAAGGCCCCCAGAGAGCTGAGCAAACCAGCAAGGGAGGTGGTGATCAAGACATCCAGATGGTCGCCGCTCCCAAAGGCTTACAACGGCTTCTCCCCACCACAAGTACTAACCGCAGGAACCGAACGCTTCGCAGAGGGAGGGTTGTGGCGGCCAGATGGAGGGACTCTGGGAATTAGCAATGCTTCCCGCCAACCCGAGGACTGTAAGAAATTAGTCTGGGCAAAAGAGAAATTAGGTGGCAGCCAACCAAGAATTTGGCTCAGAGCAGACAACAGGAAGCTTCAGTGAGGCTCTGGACCAGCCCAGGGCTGCTGGCTACATGCCATGGGGAGGGGCCCGCGGGATGATGGACAGTCGACCCCGTGTGAGGCACAAGAGGTTAATAGGACGCAGACACATGCTGCGGAGGAAGAGGGCTTCCTGGACTCCGGCTCCACCCTAAAGCTGTGGTCTCCTTGCCACTTTCGTTTCAGACTCACCTCATCTTTTCTCTTCCTCTCCTCAGGGGGCAGAGATCCCACTGGGATGGTTGAACTGTGGCCTTCTAGGTCAGGTCACTCTCACAGAACACCCTGGGCCAAGGCTTACCAATGACAGACTCGTGTTGCTCTCACTTTGGGAGGCTGGAAGTTCAAGGCTGAGGCAGCACCAGCACAATCTGAGGATGATCTGCTTCCTTGCCCAAGCCAGTGGAGAGGCGAGGTGTGACCCTGCTCCCCACTGTGGGTCACCACCCTCACATCCCTGAGGCTAAAAGCATCGTCCCAAGCCAGGATCAGTTGCCAACATGAATTTGAAGGGGACACAAAAATTCAAAATATAGTGAATCTCTGGCAATGAGAAAACCTGTATGTCAAGGTTGGAAATGAGCTGGAAGTTACTAACATTCACATAAGACAAGAGCAAGCTATCACAGCCAGGCTCACTCGGAGCCTTGTCTGGATGATAGTCACAAAACCCTCATCCTGCCTCTGAACTGTGAGCTGGGAAGTGGGGCCTGGTTCTCCTTCAGGTGCTGTCTACACAAGGAGGGAACTTGTACAATGGGAGAAATGAGAGCTTATCCCCATCCTGGAAAAAATGGGAACTGCAAGATGGTGTCACATGGTGAGGCCACCGCAGCACAGTCTCACTTGACAGAACCAACAAGAACCTGTTTTAGGACTGCAATTCTGCAGAAATGATGGGCTGGGAAGGAGAGATGGTCATGCTCACAGAAAAGGTGAGCAGACAGCAGCAGGTGATGTCTCTTCTCTTGAAAGTTTCTCTTTTGTTCTCATTTGGTTTGGGTTGGGAGACACACACAGAAGCAGGCAGGCAGAGAGCGAAGGACCAAGTCTCCTCCGCATGGCCCTGGAGCCACAGCCAGCTGCTTCCCTTCTTCCGCCCCAGCCAGACCTGCCAGACATGGCAGTCTGTGCCTGCCCAGCTCTAGCCATGCGTCCCTCAGGACCACGCCTGCCTCCTTTCCACTACAGTGTGACGGCCTGAGGTCCCCTCGATACCAGCCCTCAGATCAAACAGCTCTCCCGTGTCTTCCCTCTTGGATTACTAATTGCAGTTACTGTCCTGTGAGGCTCTACTCAAGCCCATGGGTCGAAGGAAACCTATGAGCTGGTTAGAGAAACTTGCCAGCGTCACACAGCTCCTAGAGGTGGAGCCGCGTCAGTGACCACAGCCCCTAGCTGAGAACAAGGTGCCCCAGGCTGGGCAGTGTGGATACAGGGAAGGTTGACCATGGAGTTTCAGGAGCCATCTGCCTCCAGCCTGGGGAGCAGGAGGACCCCAGGAGCTTGCCACTTCTCCCGAGGAGCAGTGCTGCTTAGGGTCTTTCCCCGAAAAATGACTTGCTGGAGGGGGCACTGTTCGCAGGCTGGGAACCAGCTTAGCTCTCCATTCTGTCATCTGCAACCTTCACTGGGACCCTTGAGGGGCAGACAGCCTATCTCCATTTTGCAGGAAACTGAAGCACAGAAGGATAAGCAAAGGGAGACAGGGTCTACCCAAAACCTGGCACAGGGTTTGGGGCTCAGAGGCTGATTGCATAACCTCCCCCGAGTGCAGAACAAGTGTGCAGCACATAGTAAGCACTCAGCACACAGCACATAGTAGGGGCTCAGGTGCATAGTGCAAAGTGCTCAGGTGTGTAGCACACAGTGGGTGCCCAGGGATGCAGCACACAGTGGGTGCTCAGGTATGTGGCACACTGTAGGCACTCAGGTACACAGCACACAGTGGGTGCTCAGGTGTATAGCACACAGTAGGCACTTAGGTGCACAATACACAGTGGGTGCTCAGGTACACAGCACACAGTGGGTGCTCAGGTGCATAGCACACAGTAGGCACTCACGTGCACAACACACAGTGGGTGCACAGGTACATAGCACAGAGTGGGTACTCATGTGCATAGCACAAAGTGCTCGGGTGTGCAGCACACAGTGGGTGCTCAGGAGATGCACTTGG
Source organism: Dinomys branickii (assembly GCA_004027595.1). Lineage (NCBI taxonomy): Eukaryota > Metazoa > Chordata > Mammalia > Rodentia > Dinomyidae > Dinomys > Dinomys branickii. The sequence continues at coordinate 145,978 of PVLD010002204.1, forward strand.
GCCCAAAAAGACATGGACATGGCCTACAAAGGAAATGGTCTCACTTCTCCCTGTTGGGACTCATCTGAAGCCAACAGCACTTAAAAATAGCAGAAAATACAGGATCACTGGAGGCTGTGGCAGCATGCACAGTGGCACAACAGTCCCAGCTCTGCTGGCCTGCAGTCTCTGAGTGCCCTGCTTCTGCCAGCCTTAGGTCTGTGCTGGCAGGAAGGATAAGGGCTGAGGACACCCTGCAGCCCTTCCTGTGCCCAGTTTGGTCCCCTCCCCTGCCACACCTGACCCTGCTGCCCTTGTCCTGCACTGACCACCTCTGAGGACTAGTTACTCAGTAGGCACTTGCTGGACACTGGACACTAGGAAGGTTCCAAGCACGGCATCCTGGGTCCCCAGCCCCATGCAGCATCCATGGAGAAGGGCAAGGTCCTCGTAGGTAGACTCTAGCCTGGCCCGAATAGTTAGGGCTCTGGTCTGGGGAGGAGGCTGTGCTGAGACTCCCCCAGGTGTGCATATGCATGCGTATGTGTGCAGTTTAGCGCCTCAGCTGTCTCACAGATGCAGTAACCACAGCCCAAAGCAGAGCAGCTGGCCTCAGCATAGGTGGGACACGGCACTCACTCTAAGCACATGAGCTCTGGGCAGAGGGCCAGCAGCGTCCGTACAACACAGGCACCCACCTATCCTGTAGATGAGGACAACTGCAACCTAGAGGAAACCATGTCCCAAGGACGATTGAGTCAGAGCTCTGTGCTGTGCTCACCTGCCCCTGAGAACAATGTGGCCCGCAGTGTGCAGGGCAGCCAGCTCTCTTTTCCTGCAGCACACAGAACCAGGCCGCCCACCAGCTGCTAGCAACAGCCACTGGAGCCCTGAGTGCTGTCCGCAACCCCAGCCGGCTGCCTGCCTGCCGTGAGCGCCTGGCCAGCTGTGGCTGCTGGGGGTGGACATCATTCATGGGAGCTAAGGCAGTGATGAGAGAGGCCAGGAGCAGCTGCAGCGCTGGGCCAGATGAGGGAGCAGGGAAGGGGAGGGGCCCCATGAGGTGAAAAATGCTAGAGCTGCCCAGGGATGACAGGTAGGCATTTCCCACCGGAGCTGGCTCACGCGTGCTGGGCCGCAGCCTCCTAGAGCATCCCACCCGACAAGCCCTGGCACTGCCGCCGCCGGAGGACTGCACCAGCCACACGGCCACACTGAGCCACCTACAGCCCCCTCTCCAGCCAGGCAGCCCGGTGTACAGGTCCAACCCCTTCCTGGCTCCTGGGCACTTTCCTCAGTGCTGCCAGTGCAGGCAGGGCTCTTCCTGCTAGGGAGGGAGGGTGGTGAGGGGTCCTCATTTCACCCCATGACATTCAGAGGGGTCCAAAGTTTCCTGGAAGAGAGTGGAGGTTGGGTGGCATGTGTCTGGAAGGGACAGAGTATCTGGTGGGGTGGCCCCCCGCTGTCCTCCCACACGCCCGTGTCCTGCACCACCAGGCCGTGTGCTCGACCCAGCTAGCCCTGAGTGCCTGTTTTATTTATTTTTTTCTTTTGTAGTACTGAGGGATGAACTCAGGACCTTCACACTGAACCCTTCTTTAATTTTTATATCCTCAGCCCTTCTTTAATTTTTATTTTGAGACAGATCTCGCTAAGCCCTAAATAGCCCAGGCTGGGCTTGAACTTGCCATCCTCCTGCCTCAGCTTTCCAGAGTTCTGGGATTATGGGTGTGCGTCACCACAACGATTGTGACCTCTACTCTGCAAGTAGCCAGCACAGGGAGGGGCGTATGCAGCGGGCCCTGACGTTAGCTAAGATAGTGTATTTTCTTCATTAAAGACATCAGAACAAGTAGAGCAAGAGTCAGCACCTGACAAGCCCAGTCAAGGACCATGGCGCTGTAGTGGATGTTTATTAAGTGCCAGACAATCGCCTTTCTGAGAGCTTCGCTTACTCCTGACCCCCATGGCTGCCCTCTGAGCACGAGCTGGGGCTGTAAGGGGCTGCAGGTCCCCGATGCTGCACTGCACGGTAGGTCCTGCTCCAGGGTGAGCCCCTCGGTGCCTGCTCTGTACTTTCCCTGTGCTTGAAATAACTCAAATTCTTTTTGCTTGGTACCAAGGATCAAACCCTGGGGCTGTCTCCCACAGAGCCGCACCTATCCTTTGTATTTTTATTTTGAGACAGGGCTCAGTAAGCTGCCCAGGCTGGGCTTGAGCTTGTGACCCTCCTGCCTCAGCTTTGTTTTTCAAGGGTTTAAGGTAAAGGCAGCAACATGGTGATGTTTGTCCCATGAGGACATTCAATTCTATGTTTGGAATTGTTCCGGACTTCAGAGTGGATGTGCACACAGAGAAAACAAAGTAGCAGGGCAGTCACAGCCCCTGGCAGGCCCCGAAACCCCTTTTCTGCACCTGCCCCCACCTCTGACTGCCAGGACTGTGCCTCACCTTCCCATTGCCCCCCACCTGCCCATTATTGCCCCACTTCCTGGCCACCTTGCTTCCTGCCTTCATCTCCAGGTTGATGCTGGATTTCTATCCAGTTTCCACAATCTGGTCGCCGTAGTCTGGAGGCTCTGTGAAGTCATCATGGCAGAGGGGGCTGCTCTGGAGCTCCATGGGTGAAGGCCCTGCCCTTCCTCAGGAGAAAATGTGGCAGTGACTTTCTGGCCCCTCTCCCCATCAGCATACCCCCAAATGCTCCCAGCTGCCCCTCCCATGCAGATGAGGCTCCCTTGAATGGAGCCCTGGCTGCTTCTAGCCCGGCTCCTACGTGAGCGGTGCCACAGCCCTCCGCCTGCAGTGGCCCTGTGTCTGGGCTGTGCCTCAGTGGTAATGACTGCACACTGGCCTCCCACCCTGGGCATCCTCAAACCCAGGGCGCTGCACAGCCCAGTAGTCCTGGGGCACAGCCCAGGGCCAGGAACCATATCCTGATGCTCCCCACTCAACAATGACAGTGTGCATGGGAGGTGGCCACAGAGCCCAGACCTTGTCACCAGGGACCTCACAGCCCAAGTCCTTACTTGTACGTTGTGTGGTCCTGATGCCCCACCCTGTGCTGCTGCATGGAAGAACACTTACAATCCTGTGTCAGATGCTATCTGTGGCACATGGCAGGCCACTCTGTGACTGTAGCAGTGACTGACTTTGTGTGTAAGGGTGCCCCCAGGAGGTAGGGGGCCCTCGCTGGCAGTTGACGGTCCAGTGACAGTGTCTGGAGAGCAAATTCCTTGGCCCCCAAACTGGTCATAAACACCACCATCCAGGACATCTTCTGGCTTGAACCTTGGGCTCTCTCTGTCCAGGGACCATTTGCTGGGCACCTGCTTGTCCTAGGCATGCTGGGCTGGGGCAGGAAGTGGGGGCTCAACAGGCTGCAGGAGCATGGGGCAGGCAGACAGCAGGAGTAGGCTTGCGCTGAGCTGAGCTGGCCCTGCTAGCTCCTCCAGGGCACAATGGGGCACCCTCAGGCTTGCAATAAGTGTGTGTGTGTGTGTGTGTGTGTGTGTGTGTGTGTGTGTGTGCATGTGCGTGTCTCAGACCAGAAACTAGGAGGGGCTTGTCTTATTTTGTATAAGCAGAGGCCCAGGGTCTGGAAATAATTTTTTTTTCAGTAGTAAGGATGAAACTTGGGACTTCACACTGAGCTGTATCCCCAAAACTTTTCATTTTTTATTGCAGGGTCTAAGTTGCTAAGTTGTCCAGGAAGAACTCAAACTTACAGTCTTCTTGCCTCAGCTTCCCAGAGTGCTAGGATTATAGGTGTGTACTACCATGCTGGCCTCTGGGATAAATTTTTAAGCATGCATTGCCTGTACTCCAGTCTTCGAGGTGTTTTCTTGGATGGGCAGCCAGAAGCTGTGGCCAGTGAGGCTCCTAAGCACAGAAGAGCACAGCCAGGTCTGGGTGTCGGTAGCTGTGCTAAGCACATGTCCTGGGTCTGGGGGTTCTGGGACTCCAGGGGACACAGACCAGCATCCCCATGGCCTGGCACAGAGGGAGCCACTTCAGACAGCTTCTCTTGCTCACTACCTGCAGCTGATGGGAAGCACAGTGCTTTCCTGACCTGAGCCACGAGGAGACAGAGGCTCAGGAGGAAGCCGGAAGAGAGGGTCAGAGCTGAGCATGAAGAGTCCGTGCCTGGCAGGAGGCAACGCTGGTTAAGGTGCCCAGCATGGGTGCTGGGCCAGAAGACGGGTCTGTGGCCTGGTTCCAGCTGAAGAGCCCATCTCCTCCCCGGTCACGGGAGAGTGGCAGGAGCTGCTGAGGGCCAGGTTTGCACTGCTGCCTGGTCATTTCTGCTGTGAACAGTGATTTACTCTGAATCAGAGGTGCAAGGTAGCGGTCTGGAGCAAACAGCCCTGGAGGCAGAAAGGCCCAAAGCCTGGGTGGATATCATAGGAAGAGGAGGCACAGATGAGAGTGTCTGATTCTGGCTGAAATGTGCCATGCTGGGCTTTAAGGCACCACAGTCCAGCTTTGCTCAGGGGCCATGCCGGGCAAACCTGACAGCTTTTCAAATACCGGGACATCATCAAGACCAGCTGTGTGTCTGGGGCCATCGGGAGTGGTTAGGACTCTGGTGAACAGCAGGGCTCTGCCCTGATAAAAGAGCAGTCCTGTGACAGTCATGGGCAAGGCCAGGAAGTTTCCTGTGTCCCAACTTCCTCCTCTACAAACCTGTACAGCAACTCCATTTATCTCCGGTCTGGGAGACGAAATCAGTTGATACGTCTGGCACTTAGTGAACACCATCTATACCAGTGATCACTATTTTAGGGGTGCCCTTGATGTAGGGAGCTGGGCACACCCTAGTGAGTTACAGCAGCACCTCTGGGGCCTCTTTCACCTCCTGTGAGCCACACTGGGGCCTGGGGGGGTGTAGGTTGCAAGGACAGGTCACCAGGTCACCAGGCCACTGGTTTACCGCATCAGCCTGGAGGCCACGGCAGGGCTTCAGAGCCCCAGTGACCTCATGGTTACCATTGCCTCAGGGCTAAGAAGTGCGTGCAGTGTGCCAGGAAGCCTTCCAGTGCCCCAAGTAGGAGGCCTTCCCTTTCAGGGTGTCTGAGGCTGTAGAGAAAACTCTTCCTGTGCTCCAGCTCCGGCTGGCAGCAGCAGTCACCAGTGACTGATTGCAAGGGGGAGATGTCCAAGAGATATGTGTGAACCAAGCACCACGAGCAGGAAGGGTGAACATTCAGGAGTGAGAGGGAAGGGCAGAACAGCACAATGGCTGGTTCTACACCGATGATATCCTTGGCCCCAGTGTAGGCATTCAGGAGGAGGTGATGTTAACAGAAGCCTCAGCTCGCCTGCATCTTCTGCATTAGAGCCCTTTGCCCGCCATTATTTCCTGCAGTCGTTAGCACAAGCCTATGGCATACACAGGGCCCATTTCCTCCATCGAAGGTGGGTAACAAAAGAAACTTTCTCACCATTACAAAGCAGGGCAGTGACTAGGTACCTGTCTGAGCTGGCTTCCCTTCTTGTGCTGGGGGCCACACTGGAGTACATTTCCCAGCAGCCTTTGTGCTTAGGTGCAGCCATGTGATTCAGTTCTGGCCAATTGGGTAGGTGGAACACTCGTGACGATGTTGTATGGTCTTTTTAAGTATTCTCTACCTTTACACCTCCATGGATGAGCAGAGGCAGGCAGTCTGCAGAGGACTCTGAGGACTGAGGGGGTGATGTAGCCTGAGATGGACACCTGGGGAGCCAACTCAACAGCAGGCATGTGCTGAATGCTATTCTGGACTCTGAAGCGAGAGGTGGGCTTTCTTCACAGACTTCACCCTCTCTTGATACACAAAGCAAGAATGGAGCTGGGCATTTAGAAGCATGTTGCTTGCACTTGCATACATTCTGTCTACCTTCTTCCAAAGAAGCAGAAAAGCCTCCTTATACAGGTCGGGTCTTGGATCTTACAAGGTGCATGCACAGGTAATGTAGGACAGTCTCTTCCTTCCACTGCATCACCCACTGGGCTGGGCATCTCACCAACTGTGGGACACACTGTAAGGAGGCCTGGGGCTGGCCACAGTGCTGGTCCTACCAGCTCAGCCTTCTCACCTGGCTCTGGGAGAACACAGACCCCTCAAGTCCTGTTCACTGAAGTGGTCCAAGTTATGCTTCACCCCTGGGGAACTGAGAAAGTGGCCATTCTGCAGTGCTTGCTGTGCTTAGGAGTTCCAACGAGGACTCCAACTGCAAGCTCTTCCTCTCCTGGAGCTCCAAGCTTCTCATCTGTCAGATCTCTGGGGGAACTGGGTGACCCTGGAGTCTCTTCCAGCTCTCCTCTTCCCACTCTTACAAAAGGAAGCAGTATTTTGTGTGCCAGATGCCTTTCCACATTATTTCATTTCATTATTCCATGACACTTGTAAGTGTGGGTAGGTTTTTTTGAAGGTAAAAGAGAAATTGAAATCCCCCACTTTTAGTCATTTTCCACATAGTTGTATTCAACAAACCTTACACGCAAGGCCCGGGGACATGCGATGTGACTCCAGTTTGAACCCTCACTAAGCCCACAATGAAGTGCTAAGAGCCACACACACGGGGATGATCAAATCATACAGTGAAATTGTAAATTTAAAAATTGCTACAGCAAAAGATGCACTGCCATTGACCCAAACAGCCCGCATTTCCACACTCGTCCTGTCCTTGCCACTCACTGAAGCAGCTCCAAGTCCTCTTTCCCAAGTGTCTTTACCAGGTGAGATCAAACACATGGTGACTGCTGCTGCCCAGAGCCACCAGCAGAAAGGCAGCGTCAGAGAAACACAGCCCTGAGACCTCATCACCTCAGTCACTGGACCTGGAACCTTGTAACTTTTGGCTCCTCCCCACAGTCAAGATGACCATGAAATGGAAATGTTTTGAATCCATTCAGGACACCAAGGCAGCCAAGCCAGCACAGCCAAAGACCCTCAGGAAAGAAGGTTCCAGAGCCACTGTAGGAAGCAGCAAGAGCGAGAGCCCAGGCAGAGTCTGACCAGGAAGAGGGATGAGCCTTGCCACATCTCCTGGCCCACCCCGGGTTCCTGGCCCTCTGGCATAACTGCCTGTGACCCTGGCAGCGAAGCCAGCATTCAGCAGGAAGCTCAGAGCAGAGCTGTGAACATAGTGGCCTGGGACAGAGCTGTGAGCAGGTAACTAACAACTAGCACTTTGCAGCCCTGCCCTGCTCTCGGCCAGGGCTCCATCAGCGTCTGCTGGGTGACAGATGAGCACAGGGCAGTGGAGCACTGTGGACACCGCTCAAGCCCAGAGGTCCCCAAGACTGGCCCACCACGGAGTCCAGCCTTCCCACCCCACCCGTTCCAAGCCCAGGACCTGGGCTCATTTTGCAGTGGGAACCGGCTCTTGAAGCATGAGTTACTTGGTAGGTTTAGAGTTTTCACCGTGGCTTAATTATCTCTCTGCCTAGAACTCTATGTGTCCCAAGTCTCGGTCTCTCAGGGGTCTTCATCTGGGTCCAGCACTGATCCTCGGCTTGCACTCCTCTGTCTGACCCTCCATAGGGCCTGATCTTCAGCATGGCATGAGGGTTTGGGGTTCAGGGAGTCCTGGCTCAACTCTGCTTCTTTACAGCCTGGAGCTGTGTGATCCTGAGCAAGCACATGGCCTTTCTGAGTCCTGGCTGCTCATCCACAGGACCACTGACCTCAGGGAGCTCTCCCGAGAGCCGCCCAGTGAGCAGCCCCATGGACAGAGGCCGTTTTTGTTGCTGTGAGGAGGCAGACCCCAAATCCACTATGCATGTTTTGTCTTGGTACTCCCAGGGTCTGGGACAGTGTCTTCACTGAAAGAGACCTACGCCCCTGCAGCTGGCATCTGCCTGTGCTGCTCCCCTGGCTGCAGACTGAATCCACAACTTGGGTAAGCATTTCCTATATGGACCCTTCCTTCCCTGGAGCCCTGCAAGCCTGGAGGATGCTGATGCACTGTGGGAAACAGGGGACAGCACCTGGCAGTGGCGGCAGATGCAACTCTTTAGTCTTCTCAGCACCACACCTGTTTCTCAGATACATTTTTTACTTGGGATTTTAATGCACAAATAGACGAAGGGGAATGGATTGTCTGGATGGGGGCTGCCTACTCTACATTAATTTGCAAGGCGCTAGGAGGGAGCCCGAGGAATGAGGTTTGAGAGCCACACGATGTACAGGCTGATCTTGGCCCTGGTAGCTCTGACCATGGTAGCTGTAGCAGTCAAGGTTCCCTGAGCACTGTCTCCCAGCTGACCTGGACTCCACTTCTACATCCCCAAGGTCAAGACTCAGCACAGCACCTTGTCCAAGTCAGCCTTGGCAGTGGAGCAGCGGCCCGACTCTGAGCTGCTGGGCCTCTGAGTCTTTGTCTGAAGATCAGTCTGGAGAGAGACTGGTGGACCACGTCCATGGAAACCACAGTAGCAGGTGACAGGAAGGGGCTGCTCCTACCCCGCCACCCAGGTTGGACACATCTTCCTGGCACATCCTGTCTCACAGACGCAGGGGCTGAGGCTCAGAGGGGAGAAGTGAGCACCCTGGGTCACACAGCCATAAGGCCTGCAGAGGGAGGGCCTGAGCTTAGGGCTGCTCAATGCCCAGCTCTTGTTCTGGCCTGGGCACCAGGGTCCCTCTGAGAGAAATCTGCTTGAGGATGCCCAAGCTTGGGCAGAGCACCAGGACACAGGAAAGTAGAGAGCCAGCCAACTTCCGGCCCCTGTGCAGAGGGAGCCTGCGCCTCTGTACAGTGCACACATCGTACAACCTCCCACAGCACCCTGACTCTTCTGCCTCAGTGCTCGGTGGGGAGAAGCGAGGAAGAGAATGATTTGGCTGGATAGCAGCAGAGCGCAGCCACAGCCAGGCCTACTGCACGCGCAGTCCTCCTGGAGGACAGGGTGGAGGCCTGTGGGCAGGAAGCAGTGCAAACCACAGAGGCTCTTTATCTCCGTCTGTCTCTCTCTCTCCGCGCCCAGGGTGGTAATGAAGGCGGCCACGTGGCTCTCCCTAGGAGCTGGGCCGGAGCCAGATCGTGTGCTGCACAAAGCTGTCTCCACCCAGTGGCTGAGTGACTGCTTCACAGCCCCTCTCTGACCCCCGGCCCCTGACCCTGGGCATGAGTCATCACCAGCCCACCCACCCAGGCAGCCCAAGGCCCTGTCACCCCCAAGAAGCTCAGCACCTGCCCCAGAGCACAGGGCGAGTGCAGCAGCTGGGTTCCAGCAGCTCCCCTCGCCTGCATAGTGGGCTCAGGGTGAGGGCGGGGACCAGCTTGGCCTGTTTCTGGCTACGCAGTGCAGCTGATCATGGTGACCATGCAGGGAGCTCGAGGTGGACAGCACGGCCTGGCCCAGCTGCGGCACAGCACGAATACACTGAGCTCCCTGCTATGATCAGCAAGGACGACATAGTGGCTGGCCCGGCATGGCCAGGGTCTTGGCTGACGGCAAGCAGGAGGGTTTAGGTGACCTGGGGAAGGGAGAGGATGGGGACTCAGGGCTGGGGTTAGAGAAGACACTGATGGGGCTGATGTAGAGGACAAGAAGGAGCCTGGGGCGGCTGTGCGCAGGCCATGGAGCCTGAGACTGCATCCTCAGAAAGGCCCCCTGCGAAGGTGATGCCCCATACGGTGCCAGGACCTGTGGTTCTGGAAAGGGCAGAGTCGGGAAATATGAGTGGCAAGGGTAGGCAGGCAGGGGCATGGCGGGACGTGGGATTCTGGCGGGAAACCGCCCGTGTGACGTGGCCACATGGGTGCACATTGCACTGCATTTGGACTCACAACGCTGCCGCACTCAGTGGGCTTGGGGAGATGCATGCATGCAGGGTCCATGGACACAGGGATGCCCCGCTGGGTAGGACAAAGGGGCTGGGAATCATGGGCAAAGAACCGGGAGGCTGAGTTTTACCTGGAACCTGAAACTGGCCTCAAAAGAAAAAGTCTAGCAGTGACCAGGAGCAAGGCAAGCCAGCTAGCTTCAGTGTGTCAGTCTGAGGCAGGGGTGGGGCTGCAAGGTGACCCTGCGAGCCAGCCCGGCTCAGCAGCACTTGGTTCACATGGCTGCGACAGGACGTGGTGGCAGGCGGCGCGGGGACACAGGGCTCTTTGTGAGGGACGGTGAGCACCGTGGCGGCATCTGAGGCAGGCCCGCTGTTTGCTGGCAGAGGCAGACAAAACCCATGAAAGCCTCCTTGTTTCCTAGCAGAGCAGAGCAGGGCACCCAGTCCCAGGACATGGCTGTGGCTCCGGCTCAGGCACTGGAAGCTGTGGAAAGAGCTGGGATCTGCGAGCGAAGCCCAGGGCAGGCACCACCTCAGCACGCGTGAACAAGCTCCTTCCGTGCCTTACCATCACCTGGACACCACTGTTATCACCGTCTTGCCTGTAGGGAAACCGAGGCACAGGGAGGGCCATCTGCTCCCCATGAAAATGACAGCGCAGACCGAACAGGATGACAGGACAGGGGCCCTGGGACCTGGGACCTGGGTGAGCAAAGCAGTGAGGAAACTACAGCCCAAAGCAACCAGCCGCATGAGCTGCAGCTGAGGAGCCCGCCTGGCCTGGCACCCAGGTGACTGCAACAAGTCATGCAGCGGCTCGTGACTCAGTCTCCCCGTCTGTAACCTTGGGAAGGAATGGGCTGTGTCGTGCAGAGCTGTTCTGAGGGTTAAATGAGAAAACAGGTGCTCGCTGGTTTCCCACAAGATGCAGCCAGCAGAAAGGGCTCCTCCACATGTGCTCGAGACAAAGGCACCTGGGGATTGCTACAGAAGCACACTTAGTGCTTCAGTAGGGGCAGGGCCCACGCCCGGCTCCCAGGGGGGCCGCAAGGAAGCAGGAGGCCTCTGTCTGCAGCAGCCCCCATCTGCAGGGAAGGGGGCTCAGGGGCAAACAGTTTTTAAAAAGTGATCTATAAGAATTAGTTACTCACTCTGCCCCCCAGGACCAGTGGCCACTGTGCAGGCAGGACAGCTTGATCCGCAGGACAGATGTGCTGCTGCCTTTTGGGAAGCAGGTGCAGGAGGCCAGAGGAACAGAGACAGTGTTGCAGGCGTCACCACACGGAGCAAGGAGCCGCCCAGCCGAGCCCTGCCCCAACCCCAGACTCGAACTTGGGGAACCGATGACAGGGCTGTGGGTGTAGGGCACACAGATTTGGGGTTGCTGTTACACAGCACTGGAGATCTAAGACATGCAGAAGTAGGACGGGAGATGAGGAGGGCAGGCGACGGGGCTGTGGGGAAGCAGATCAGGGAAAAGCAGGCCTGGAAGTCAGATGTGCACCCTGTGAGGATGTGTGTACACCATCTGCAGGCCACGCCAGCAGTTCTGGAGGTCCTGTCCCCACCTAGGATGCCGGCTCCCTCTGACAGCACCCCTTTCAAGCGCAGGTAGGTTGTGCCATGGCTGACTGCACCGTGAGAGCATCAAGGCATCAGGATGAACCCTACATGTGGAAGGGATCTTTCCCAGAAGGCCAGGGAACAGGCTGAATGGTACAGAACATTATCTATTAGAGGGAGGAAGAATCGCCCTGGAAGAATTGCTTATCTCAATGTGCTGGGACTCACCATGCTTCCTCCCCATCTGCGCCTGCCCATTGGTGTGAAACCTGACACCACACAGAACTCTGCCCTGTGCAGTCTTCCAGGAGGGCGGAGCTTGGCAAGACGGGGGCTCTTGGCCCCATCAGCAGCCAGCCCATCTGGGGATGCAGCCCAGGCCCTTCTTTTACTCAGCAGGAAACGGGGTTCCTAAGTGGGGCACAGGCTCCTGTCAGTCACCTCACAGGACAGCGTGAAAGCCACAGAGCTTGGATCAGGACTCTGGAGGCAGACTGGGACATTTAAGTAGAGAAAGTCTGCAAACAGCTTCGAGACCTGCTGTGGACCACCTGGCCCCGCTTACGGTCTCCTCCACCAGTTTGCCTGGGGTGTGGGCCCTGGAAGTCCCAAGGCTCATCCTGGGGGGGGCAAGGCGAGGGCCAAGGGGTGTCTAGGAACACCTCAACCTCACAGCACTCTGTCCTCCTCTCACAGTGAGGGACCTAGGGCAGGAGGGAGCTGTAGCTCATGCAGTTCACAGGTGTCCACTGGGCAGAAACAGATCCCAGGCCCACACCCAAGCTCCAGTTCTCCCCAGCATTGACCTGTGCCTGCCAACTGGAGGGCAGCCTTGTTCAGAGCCTGTCAGGAGCAGAGCCAACTGCTCGGGGGGCTTGGCGGTACGACCTCAGGAAGGGTCTCTTCAGTTCTCTCAGAGGGGACAAGGTCACTGCCTCCGAGAGGCTGGGGCAGTCAGGCGAGGACATTTGGGGATAAGAAGAGGCCAGATGCCAGCAGGGGGCCAAAGGACCTGGTGAGAAACTGCCACATGGCCAGAGCTGGCCCAAGAGGCCTGGCCAGATCACAGCCCTTTCCCATCCCCTCTCGCTCCTGGGCACTGGGCATGCTGGGAATCAGGTGTACAGCTCCGCTTCTGGGGTTGGGCCTGGGCCGCGGGCTGTCAGTGCCACTGCTGCCCATTCCCATGCCCCACCTCCACTAGGCCTAGAGTCCCACGGTGCTCAGGCAGAGGCTGGGCCCCCGAGGACCGCATGCCCAGTTCTGGGCCCTGGCCTGTCCTCTCCCATGCCCACTGCAAGCTGCACCCTGAGTCAGCTCTGCCTGGAGCTCTGCTTTGCAGAGCTCATTGCACAGTAAGCTGGCCTCCAAGGCCTGCAGCAGACTCGGCCCCCTGCCAGGAGCTGGGCGCCAACTCTGGGAAGCCGCCCTTCTGACCCTCCGGAGGGTGCGCTGTGAGACCTGGGAAATGGCAGTCGCCCTCCACAATGGGTTCCAGTGCAGGAGACATGGCACAGGGGACATGAGGCTGGGCCAGTGCCCGAGAGCCATGGCACCAGCAACTGTCCTGCCCGCTGGGCTTTCTGTCCAGCAGATGAAGTTCCTGGCAGTGCCCTGATGGGCATCCCATCGTCCCACGCCAGGTACAGCTGTCAGTCAGTCAATCACTGTGGGCAGCGATGTAGGCTGGCAAGTGAATGCGCCACTGTGCCTAGACATGGGCATGGCTGGGTCTGGCATCTTCTCTGAAGAAGGCACACTGGTAGGGAGGGTGCCCAGCCCCTGCCAGGCCCTCAGCCAGCCCCCAGGGGACACTTCCCTGTATGTATGTCCCTCGGAGTCAAGGGCAGAGGGACTCGGTGCGCCCACTCTGTTCTGTCTTCCCAGGTCGCCTATCCTGGGAACCTTCCCTGGTGCTTCCCACCGAGCTCCACCCCCCCTGCACCAGCCCTATTTGTCAGCCCCTGCCACTGGGGTGTGGGTTCCTCTCTTGCCTCTTAGATATCGGCTCTGTTCTCAGGTCCTTTTCCTGTGTCCTTTCTGAAGGAACAAAAAAGGAAGGCAGAGAGAAGCTCTGGGGGTGCGGGTGTGGTCAGGAGCAGCACGGGGGCCGCTTCCAAGCAGGTGCAGTGCCTAGAGGCGCGGTGGGAACTGTGCTCTCTGACATGCTGGCTGGACCAGGCCTGGCGCCTGGACTTTGCTGAGAGGGTGAAATCTGGGGTTGAAAGGAGAAGCCCCGAAAGCCCAGGGGACTTGGGCAGTGTCACCAGGACAGCGACATGCTTCTGACGTTGGGCTTGAGTTCTCAGGATGCAGGTCGGAAGCAGGTTCACAGCTGACCCTGGCTCAGGCGCCTGCACGCCTGGGGCATACAGAGGAGTCACCTCCCCCACCCCCAAGCCTCCGTCTGTGTCTGCACACCAGGGCACATGGAACTCCGAGACTCGTCCGACTCTAGGTGGCAGCCACTGATCTAGTGCTCTCTGCTCTGGCCCATCGGCTGCCTCCTACCTCCAACACCTTCCAACACCTTCCTGCCTCGGGCAGCCCGGTGGGTTCGGAGATGCACGGGATGGGGCTGGGGAGCCTCTGTCCCTTCCTTGGGCTGGGCAGTGTGCCGACCCACTCCTGGCTTCCTGCAGCCCCTCTGAGGAGGCCGGCCCTACCCTGCGTGGCGTGTTATCAGGGGACAGAGCAGGCTGTGGCCCTGGATGGGGTGCCTGCTCGTCTGCCTCCTCGGGCGTCTCCACCTGGCTCCCTTGCTGGTCTCTCACTCATCTCTGGGCATGCGCTCGGCTGCTTCTTTGATCACACAGCAGCTGTGGAGCCAGGCCTAAGTCTGAGCCCAGTGTGGCCCTGCCACCTGCCAAGTGTGGGTCTCTACGTGGCTTCTGATGCCCGCTGGACTATCTAACTAGAACTCACCCACCACTCTGCCTGGAAGCCTGCTGCCTCACTGCCAGGGCCGGAGCTTGGAGTGCTCTGGGGTTTGCACATGGTGGGTTTTCTTCCTCACTCCGTGCCTCCCATGCTGCCATGCACAGAGCAGGAGGCTGAGGGCGGAGCCAGTGGAGCCACTGCCCTGGACCAGCAGGCATCAGCGTGGGGCACAGGGACACTCTCCAGCCACAGCTCCCATGGGGCAGCTCCTGTCCAGCCCTGAGGAAACTGCAGGCTGGGCAAAGCAGGCAGGGAAGCCTTAGCCCCGTGTGGGGACAGGAGCGCCTGCGTGCAGACCCGTCGGTTTTGCTCTCGGGACGGGAGGTGTGACGTGCGTGATAATACTTGGAGTGGGGACCAGGTCTCAGGATGATGTGTAACTGTGTAACACATGCCCTGTCCACGATGCCCGAAGGTAGCCTTTCGTGGTATTTTACATAATGTTCTGTGTAAAACGAAGTTTCCCGCTGTGCAATTTGCTACTTGTGGGGTTGTGTCAGGGCTCCCAGAGTTTGAAATTTTGGAGCACTTCAGATCGTGGATTTTTGTATTGGGGGGATCCACCTGCAGTTCCTGCTCCCTCTCTGGTCCCTGAGGCCCCACTGTTTCCTGCTGTTCTGAGGTTCCAATGCTTCCGTCCCCTACATTCCCCTGGGGTGCTGCTTCCTTGACATTTCCCTCCTGAAACCTTTTAGAGAGAATTCTGCCTCTGGCCTGCCCCATCAAATACAATGGCCAGTATCACAAACAGTGCCCGAGACAAAGTAGGTCCTTAGCAAACATTGTGGAGGGAAGGGACACGCTTTCCTCATGGCACACCCCATGGAACTCTTGCAAAAATTGGTAAAAATTGAAAAGCTGCTCTCTCTGTGGTTCAGAGGCAGCTTCTCAGGCCTGACCGAGGGCTGGAGTGAGAGCTGCGCCATGCTGTACCGGGGAATGGCATCACTCCCAGCTCCGGGTAGTGGCCCAGTCCCTGGGCTGTGGCTCCCAGGGGCGGTGGAGGCCTTAGTCAGTGAGTGCAGCAGAAGGAGGTCAAGCAATGGGGCCATGCCTCTGAGGAGGAGCTCAGGGACCGGGCCTCTTCTCGAGTTTGCTTCCTGGCTGCAGGAGGCGAGCCTCCACTCCTGTGCTGTGCGGCACTGCTCCAGGCCCAGGGCACACAGCCACATGACCCTGCACTGCCACCGTGAGCTGGAGCAAACCCTGACTGCTTCTAAGCCAGGTAAACCCAGGCCCCCTGCGAGCCTACCCAGAGCTCCACTTCCTCTGCACTGTGCCGAGATGCAGGGTCCACGCAGGTCAGGTGCAGGGACGCACAAGGTAGCACAGGAGGTACAAGGAATTAGATATGAAGGATCGCTTCAGAGACTGGGTCAGCCAGAGTGCTGCCACTTTCCAAGTGTGAACTGGGCCAAGTGACCGGACGGCCCCAGATGTGACCACATGGCTCTGTCTCGGTTTCTCCCTCTGGGAAGGGGGTCCAAACACTGTGTAAGGGACTCTGCATACGACAGCCTCACAGCCACCCTGAGTGGTTTCGAGATCACTGACCCTGGCATCCAGTGTTCCAGAGAAGGCACTGCCCGAGATCACTCTGCTGTATCCTGGAGGCCACCCAGAAAGTTGGCCCCAAAGTCATGTGCTCACCACTGGAACGCCTTGCCCATCTCTGCTGCTAGACATCCTTGGGGCTATGAGGGTGAGAAGGTCAGCTTTACATAAAGCACTCAGCGCTGGCCTGGGGCACAGGGAGTTTGTAAGTGGTGTTAACTTTTTCCTCTCTCTGCCTAAGAGCCAGGTGCTCATGGCTGTCTGATTCACTCGTGGGTACTGCTCAAGGAGGGGAGCTCACGCCCTCTGAAGGCAGCTTGGACTGGGGCGCCACGCCCTGCTGGGAGGCTGCCAGTGGTGGTGCCACACACAGGTTGTGCAGAACCCCAGCTCACCTGCTGGGCACCTGGACTCCCCCACAGCCTCTCGGCGCTGCTCCCTCCTGCCCCTGGCTGGTTGAGCTGGTGAAGGATGAGCCAGTTAATAGACATTAAGTGCTTGGAATGGCGCCTTGCACATAGGAAATGCTACAGTAATGTTTGTTAAATAAATAAAAATGCATGAATTTTCTCTGTGTAATTCAAGCTGGCTTGAACTAAAAGAGACGTTTTTGGCTGGTGTTGTGTGTGGATCCACAGACATGAGTAACAGCATCAGGTCGCTGCCTTTCCCTGAGCTTTCTTTGCTTGGTGCCATCCTGAGACACTCGTTCTCCCAAGGAGACAGAAGACACCAGCAGCTCCATGGCCTAGAAGAGCTCTTTGCCTCTTACCCAAGAGTTCAGCAGAAGTCTCCTGAGGGATTTGGTTCCTAGTGCTCTGTTGTGTCCCCATGCATCTTGCAGCACACTGTTATCCGGGTCGACTTCATGGAAAATCTAAGCACTGCTTCCCCAAGTGGAAGGGATGGATGCTTGAGAAGACCAGCTGTGGCTACTCTCCCTGCAGCCTGGTCTCAGAGAAACAGAACTGGCAGGACCTGTGTAAGAGGAGGTGTGCTGTGGAGAGTGGCACGCAGGACATGGGGACGGACAGGCCCTGGGCTCTGCTGTCTCCCAACTGAAGAATCTGCAAAGCCAGCGGTGACTCATTCAAGCTCGAAGGGCTTTGGCCCCAGGAGCTCATAGTCCAATTCCCAGGCCAAGGCCTGAGAATGGATTGGCCTCATGAAGGCCTGAGAACGGATCGGCCTCGTGAAGACGAAGCATGCAGGCCCCAGAGCAAGAGATGAGCCTCATGGAGGAGCTTGTCCTTCCTCCACCACTCCTCCTAGCAGGTGGCCTGGCGTGGAAGGAGGAGGTCTTCACTAAGGCTGCTGATCCAAACGTCATCCCTCCCAGAAACACCCTCACAGGCATACCAGGGTGATGCTTCCACAGTTCCTCCTCAGCCTGTAGAGCTGGCAAGTGTAACCCCTGTCTCCCTGTCCCAGGCAGAGAACAGCACACTTAGAGATTCTTGGGGCCCTTCTGGCCCCACGCCTATGTCTATCTTGGACAGCAGATTCTGTGAACCCAGGGCTGTGAACCCAGGGCTGTGCACCTGGGCGTGGGAGGCTGGGCACACCTGAGCAGCAGCCCCAGAGCACAGTGGAATGGCCTGGCTGAAGTCGCACTTGTCGTCCTGGCCCGGGCTGGCAGAAGCCTCAAGGCTCTCTGGCTCGTTGAGGCCAGGGCTTGGTGATCTTGGCAAAGGTCTCTCGGGCCTGGCTATACCGAGTGCGGACTCCCACCAGTAGCATCGCAGCATCCAGAGCAAACCAACCTCCCTGCTGCTTCGTGGAGGCTGTGGACCGGAAGTGTAGGTTTTACCCGGGCGATCACAGGGATTCAGGCTCCTCGGCTTTGCCTGCAGCCCTGCTGGGCAGGAACCTACTCTTCAGCAAGATCTCTGCACCAAAACCAAAGCAGAACCCTTGCACACTCACGCAAGCTTGTTGCTATGAAAATGTGTGTAAACCCAGGAGGGGGCAGGCCTGGAACAAAGCCCAGGACTCCTCCTCTGTGGCGATTCTTGCACTTGGATGGCCCACCTGGGCACAGGGGCTCCCGGGTTCAGCTGGCCTGGCTCAGTGCTGGCCGTCAAGGGAAAGACCTTGTGGTATTTCCATCTTGGCTCACCACAATCACTGGGAGCTTCGGGAATACCGGCTCTGAGCATCCAGCACGCCCCGCCTTGGTGCAGGGAGCAGACCCCAGGTGATTCTATCTGAGCCCTTTCTGACAGCAAATGCAGCAGGCAGCACCCTCTCCTCAGGTTCCAAAGGAAGGCAGCTCAGCCCCTTTTTCATGTCATAATATTGGAACATAATGCCATATTAACTACTCATTTATATTATTAATATACTTAAACACTTCTTCTTAGTAAGCGAATTCTCTATCACAACAAATCACTACCTTTCCTTAACACATGTCAGCTGGAAGTCTCTTTCCCCCTTGTATTAATGCAGCTGCAGGAGCTTGCTTGCTTGTTTTTTCTTTTTTCGTCTTTTTGAGACAGGGTCTCTCTATGCTGTTCAGGCTGGCCTTGAACTCACTTTGTAGCACAAGCTGGTCTCAAACTCTCAATGATCCTCCTGCCTCAGCCTCCCGAGTGCTGGGATTATAGGCATGTGCCACCACATCTGGCTTGTTTCTTTATCTAGTAGTTTTGTACCATATTCTCCCATCCTTTGACTTTTTTCTTTTATGTTTTTTGTTTTTGTTTTTGACACAAGGTCTCACTATGTAGTTCAGGCTAGCCCTGAACTCACCATGTAGCCCAGGCTGGTTCAAACTTGTGATCCTCCTGTCTCAGCCTCTCCAGAGCTGGGAATATAGGATTATGCCAGCATACTTAGCTCAACTTTTAAATGTTTGTATTCTCATGTTTTATGTTACTTGAATGGGACAGAGTTGAATGTTTTAGAGTTACTGACAGACTTGCTCTTTAATTAGAGCGTCTGGCCTATTAATGTAAGCAATTATTAGTCATTGAGACAGCAGCATGTAACCACATGTAGGGTATCCTGGAGGCTGCAGTTCTCACAATGACCATGAGGGACGCCCCCAAGGCTGGCAGCGACCACAGCATGCCCGGCACAGGGGGTGGGAATGTATTTTCCTTGTTCCACTGCCACCCTTCCCTGTCCTCAGGCGATGAGCACCGGGTGGGAGCAGGCTGAAGCTGGGAAGCAGGCTGGTGGTAGATGGGGACACAGGCACCACGCCCTAGCCAGGCCTGCTGGTGCGGAAAGATTGTCTACCAAGGGGCAGGGCCACAGAAGAGCTCCACATTGCCCAATGAGTGCCCTGCCATGTCAGCTCTACGTGGTGTCCGGGCTTTGGGCCACGGGCTCACGCTGTTACTTACCACTTCGGCCGGTGTCGTTTTCCTCTCCTTCTGGCCTTTCACTGTTTCTGCCCCCACCTCACCATCATTTGGGGGTGCAGCCTCCTGTTCATTTTGTCACCCCTCTAGAAATGACCTCCTGCATCTACACTCCTCAAAGCCCATGGGTGGTCAGTGATCACCTTCCTGGACAAAACCTGGACCATGGCCTGCCCCGCTACCTCTGCCCTTTGTGCGGCTCCTGGCCTCAGGAGTTGCCTCTTGTCTCTGGAGGGCAGTACCCACCAACGCTCAGCATTTGCCCTTCTTGCCTTGCACAGTGTCCTAGTTACTTTTCTCTTATTGTTGAGACAAAATACCTCACACCCAGAATTAAGGAAGGAAAGGTTTACTTCACTCAGTTTGTGGAGGTTTCAGTCCATACTTGGCTGGCTCCAAGGCAGAGTGGCACATGGCAGAGGGCAACAGTTTATGGCTGCACAAGACAGCAAAAGCAAGAAGAGCAAAAAGGAGGAGCGGCAGCTGAAAGAGCAGGCCTCTTTCCCTCCCTTACATTGTTTGCAAACTAGCCGCCCTAGGGCAGGTGTGGCACTCACACCCATAATTCCAACATTGGACCATGAATCACTCATAACTCTAGAAGCTGCCCCATGACTGCATGAGGCTTTGGGGGAACACCCAGACACAAACCGTAACATGCAGCTCTGTGCTCAACTGGCTGTTTCCCCTGGGCTTAGACCAGCGTCTCACAGCTCCGCTGGGCCAGGAGCGAATGACTGTGTCCTCTTCCAATGAGTCCTATCAATAGGGCCAGAGATGCCTGGCTCTGTTGGGACAATGAAGACAGCAATCTTCTCTGCCTGTGTCAAGATGTTTCGTCTTTCTGAAGTTCTGGGACTGTGTCCTGGCCTACAGTGCTTTGGTTTACCCTGCTTGGGATCGCTGGTGCTTCTGGTCTGGCAATTTGGTATTTTTCTGAAAGAATCATTTCCTGCCACAGCTCTGGGGACAACAGCTCTGCCTCTGGGGATCTTGCCAGCTCCTCTGCATTTCCCACTTGCTTTTCTCTGTTCTTCCTTCCTTCAGGGTAATTTCTTTAGCTACATTTTCATTTCATTAAACACAGCACACCCAGTTCCTGTGGCTATCATAGTTTTTCACTGCAAGAAGTTCTACTTTTTATTTTGTTTTAAAACTTGACAGCTTCAAGTTCCCTGAAGAAAGATCTACATCTATCTATCTATCTATCTACATGTTTTTGAAACAGGGTCTTTGTATGCAGTTCACATTGGCCTTGAACTATGTAGCCCAGGCTGGCCTTGAACTTTCAGCAATCCTCCTGCCCCAGACTCCTGAATGCTGGGATTACAGGTGTGCACCATCATGCCTGACACCTAAAGGTATTTTTCAAGCCAGGTTTAACCCACCCCAATACATTTTTCCCACTAGTAATCTGTACCTGGCAATCATGATGTCAAGTGTCGCAAGTCCTGTTCCCACTGTCCACTGTCCCCGTCTCTTTTGCCCCGTGGCACCTGTGTCTGGTTATCTTTGACTATGTGCTGGCTATTGTGCACAGGGTTAGATGATGACCTAAAGTCTTGGGTAAAAGTGCCTTCTACTCTGTGGGATTTGCTTTCACCTCTGGCAGCTTGGGGTTTCTCTAGGCCAAGTTTCATGCTCTAGGCATCTGGAAGGCCTGGATAGCCCCAACTATAGTCCACTGTGCATGGCTCTGTAAGGCCTCTCCTCAGTTTGACTCATGTCATCTTGAAGGGGTGGCCCTTGGGTCTCCTCATGGCCTGGGGAGGATCTGCATCAACGCTGTACTAGAAGTAGCCCTGGCCCTCCCTAGATTATTACAGCACATTTCAGAGTGTGGGACTTAGCAGAATCCCCAGTATACAGGTGGCTTTTGTGTTCATTTACCGTGCTCAGGTGCGCTGTCCTGACACTCTCCTCCCAGTAACCCCTATTGTCTGGCCAAATCTTTGATGGTTTTTACCCACTATAATGACGGATGTCCACTTTTTAAGTTGGCCTCAGTGGACACAGTGATCCCAGTAATCTGACCCCTCTTACTGCATACAGAAAGCCAAGCCATGTCTTTCTTGGTCCTGAGTGGGCGCTCAGGAAGTGATTTCTGAATTAACCGAATGACCACCACCTGCCACCTGAGCTGCACGGTCTGCCTGTGCTCCAGAGCAGAGGTGTTGGTTTCCTGCACTAAGCTTGCTTCTCCTTCTGGTTCCCCACGGAGGGCACCTTTATCCTTCTTGCAACACCACTGGGCACATGGGTTCACTTTCCCACCCTCCAAATCCAAGGTCCGCCTCTCGCCTCTGCAAACCCTCATAAAGTCCAGTGCGTGACTGTCATTCCCTGGTGCCTGGAGGCTGCACGCACACCCTCCCACCCTGCGATCCCTTTCTCTCCTGTCCAGCCCAGCACTTTTAGGTCTGGTACTTAAGAGACTGAACTTCAGCCTGTGCACTGCAGGAAGCGGAGTTCAGTGCCACCCCTCAGACCCCTGAACTCACCACCCCTTCGGGATGACCCAGGCCTCCCCCAAAGGAGCTGACGCAAACC
This sequence comes from Dinomys branickii, assembly GCA_004027595.1. Taxonomy (NCBI): domain Eukaryota; kingdom Metazoa; phylum Chordata; class Mammalia; order Rodentia; family Dinomyidae; genus Dinomys; species Dinomys branickii. The sequence continues at coordinate 167,711 of PVLD010002204.1, forward strand.
CGGAAGCCTCCAAGGAGGTGCTGCTGTCACTGTACTGCAGGGGAAAGCAGGAAACAAAGGCACACAGCCAGAAAGGAGCCCAGATCCTCACTCCAGGCCTTGGCCCTGCTCCAGACCTCAAAGCAGCTGCCTGGCCGAGGGCATCTCGGGGACAACTGGGCCTGTGGGGGCAGACGCTCTGTGGGAGATGGAGGCCTGCAGCTCTGGAGAGGTCCCCACACTGCTGTCCCACTTACCTCACCACCTTGGTGCTGTTCCTCACCGCCTGCACGTCCACCATGCAGCCCCCAGTGACATAGGCAGCCAGGTTCAACTCGGAGAACTCCGCCTAGGGGAGAAAGTGCACAGAAAAGGGTCTGTCACACTCTGGCACAGGGATGACTCCCAACGTGTGCTCAGTACCCACATGTCCCAGCACAGCTTGGCCTTACGTCACCTCAGCAAGGCCATCTGCAAGCCTCCTTACAGACAGGACGAGGAGGTGCATAGGGGCCTGTGACACGTCTGAGGTCACACCATGGGTAAAAGACAACATTGCTCAGGTCTCTGACCCATGAACTAGGTGTCTCACTCTTGTCATTTCTGACTCCTGGAGGGTGGAGGAGTCACCCAGCTCCATAACTGTGCAATGCCAAACGCTTTTGACAGCACATTTCTGACAGACCTCTGCTGCCTGAGGCCGTGCAGCAGTGTGGTGGCTTCGAGGCTCAGGGCCACAGCATGCCCTCCAGGTGGCTCCCGAGCAAAACTGGGGGAAGGATGGACAGACGGGGGGAGATGGCCAAGAAAGGCCGGACATGTGCTCCTCCCGTACCAGCTGCCATGCTGCCTGCAGGGTTTGTGGGTCAGCTTTTGCTTGTTGATCTGTGTGAATGGCGTTTGTGAGTCTGCTGGTTACCACTCCTGCATGGGGTGCCCCCCACGTCTCTTCCTTGTCTTCCTGCTTGAGCCCCAACCCCCATGCTTCCCTCTAGGGGACACTGATCCCTGTACCCACATGTCAGTGATCTTATCCTACCCTGATCTTCTCTTTAAAGAGCCATCTCCAAACAAGGCTACCTTCTGAGGATCCGGGGAGCTATGATTTCAGCACAGGAGTTTGGGACAGTGACAGGGACCTGTGACGCTGTCACTGCCCAAGCACAGCAGAGACCAAGGGTGTTTCCTGGCTGTGACACACATGACAGCCCACATGTGTGAAGCACCATGTGCAACACGGCCTGAGCATCTGATGTGTGTGAGGCCCTTTAATCTTCAGGTGTCCAGCTGGGGACATGAGGCAGGAACCAGACACCTGGCTCGCACTGGGCGGGAGGAAGCAGAGTCTGTCCCTGGCAAGGGGTCCCCCCTGGAGCCTCTCTCTTAGATGTTGCACCCCACTGCCTTGCAGTTCAGCTTAGGCGGAGTCTAACTGGGAATTTCAGGGACTTAAAAATAACTTGGTTAAAGAGAAAAATGAGTTTACAGGGATGGGAACTTCCATGCTTTTCAAATATCTCTTCCTGGAGTCATTTAGCACAATTACGAGCAAAGACCCAGTGCCCTCCACAGACACCATCGCCCTTGCACCCTTGCTCTGACTGACCACCACATTACCCGGTGCGGTGGAGGAAGGCGGATCCCAGGGAGTCCAAGTCGGTAAGTGCTGTTAATGACTCATTATTACGTCCACTGCCTCCGAGTTCAGCCCCATCATGTTCAAAACACCCGACTGGCCAGCCACAGAGAGTCATGGTGCTGCTTGTGTGTGGCACAGAGAGGGCGTTAAAAGAAAGTTGCAAAGCAGGAGAGCTGTGGCCACCATAGCGACGCAGACAGGCATCGTGCTCGAGTCTCGGAAGTAGAACTAAGGCCATCCCGCTGCCTGGCAGGAAAAGGTTCCCGCATGAAGACACACTTGGCACCAAGCAGAGGTTCATCTCATGCCATGTGGAGTCTAGGCTTACTTCCTGGCCATGGCTTATGAGCCAGCAGGAGCCGCACATCGGGCCAGAGGGCAGCAAGTGTGTGCAGCAGGAAGAAAGGGGGGCCCCTGGATTGACCTCCTGCATGACTTAGCCTTCAGCTGTTTGGGATGGAACTCCTCCACAATGGTTCTCGTCAGGCAGCGGAATGGGCACATGCAGGCTTGAGGGGCCAGGCCCAAATGTGTGCCAGGCGCCATTCAACTGCCTGCTCTGAGCCTTGGGGTTTACACTGCTAAAGTAGAGATAATGTACCTACTGTGCTTAATCTGTACTTAATCTGTAATTTGTGAGGATTCAAGGCTGTGTGTGTGTGTGTGTGTGTGTGTGAGAGAGAGAGAGAGAGAGAGAGATAGAGAGAGAGAGGGAACTTGCCCAAAGCTGAGACACAAGTGTCTTAGCAGGAGCAAACTTTAGGCATCAAAAATGGTGCAACCAGAAACACAGTAGCCCCTTGGGTACTTATAGCATATATATAATGTAGAATAAGGACTTATGCTTACAGCTACACAGAGGTAGCAAGGATATTTGTCTTCCCATTGCTAGTGAGGAGGAAACCACTGAGTATCAGCTGCCAGCCACTGTATGACTGTGCTCGGGAGGACGAGGCAGGCAAAATGACCCGTGACTGCCCTGGAGGACCTGGGACAGTGACACAGCCCTGAAGTCTCATAAGCCGAGGACTCGGTGCTTAAGTCCAGGGCACAGAGCAGCACGGAAAAGACCCTCCCGGGGCAGCTCCGCAAGTCCTTGGCCGGTTACTAATCTAAGCATGAAGGGAAGGAAATGACTGCAGGCCTGGGCAGAAGCTGGGGAAACCTTGGCTCTGCAATCTGCTAGCCTGCTGGGGGCTGAGGAGGCCTGTTCACGGGGTCAACAGGTGAAGACTTGTCACAGGAGCAGAGCACTCAAAACACAGTAATGAGACTAAGTACTCCCAGGTTAAATCCTGCCTGGGGTGTATATGGCCATCAGCTCACCTGCTCTGCCCTGGGCTTGCTCAGCCTTAGAACCGAAGATTCCAATTCCCAGGAGCCCCTCAGCCCCAGTTTTAAACTGCCAGTGCCACATCCTGGGAATTTCTGGGGTGCCAGGCAAGCTGGAGTGACGGATTATTCTATCTAGCTCTGCCCCGAGAAGCTTAGATGCAAGCTGTGAATGGCTCAAGCTTACTCCAAATATGGTCACAGGAATACAGCAAAACCCAGCGCAGAGCATTCCCAATTTAAAATTTAGGACATCCAGTCACAGACAGAAAGGCAGGCAGAGAGGCAGGAAAACACCACCCTAATAAACAGAAGCCAGTCAACAGGAGCAAGCCTGGAAGTGAGAGACAGTTAAGACAACTATGAGAAACATCCTTCATGCTTCCTAGATGTTATGGTTGATACATTGTGTCAATTTGGGGAGTCTAGAGGTTTGGCTAAGTAACTCAGCAGTTGTAAATCTTGGGGTAAAAAGGACGTGCCCTTACTCTTCTGGGATGTTGTTTATTATGTTAATTTGGTACGTTTAGAAGGTTAATTATGTGACTCAGAAGGGAGCTGGGGTGCTTATTTGTATTCATCCTAAACCTGTGCAAGAGGAGGGCACGCAGAGGGTGTGGGTGTAGAGGACCCCCCCACCTCCCCAGAGCGGGTAGACCGTATAAAAAAGGAATCTGAGGAGGGACCGGCTGCGGGTTCTTCGGAGGAGCTCCAGCCTTCACCTTCAGCTTGGTCGTCTCCCGGCTTCCGGTGCAGACGCTTTGGCCTCCGCCTGGGACTCCTCAGCCTTCTGGTGCTGGCTCTCTGGCCTTCATCGTAGATTCATCAGTATTTCGTCACAGACTCAACAGCCCTTGATATGGACTTGCACGGACACTGCAGTGAGCTCCAGGCCCCAAGCCTGGGCTCTTCAATCTCCAGTGTGCAGACACGCTCTGCACACTTCCTCATCTAACCCTGTGGCTGACCATTGTAAGCCAAATAGGTAATTGGTTGTACATTTGCATATCTTGTGTTAAATGTTTCTCTAGTACACCCTGACTGATACACTAGAGTACGGAGGGAGATAACTGCATGACGAGGCAGAACAGAAAAGTACTGTGCAAAAGTGGAAAACGGATCTCACAGAAATTAAGAAAGCAGAGAATATCTGAGACAGGAAATGCACTGGCGGGATTCACAGTAAATTGAACAGCGAAGAAGAAAATGCTGGTGCACGTGAAGATGAAGCAATAAAAACTACCCAAAATGAAGCAAGAAGCAAAAACACTTTAAAAATTACAATGGAGCTCTTCCGGGAAGATGGCGACCGGGTAGGCAGCAGAGAGAGAACCTCCCAGAGGATTACCACCCAGACAACGGAATATAGCAATATGAAGACAGAAAGGAGAGAGGTGTGTACCCTGAACCCAAGAAGGATCTGAAATGGGAACTGAAGCCCTAGGAAAGACCAAGCAAAACCTCTCCTGGAGGAAAGGATCGGAGGGCCGCCACGGCACAGTCAGAGGGAGAAGAGACGGAGAAAGAGGAAGCCACTGCTGCAAACACACTCTTGGTCCAAGCCCTCGTTCCACAATCGCAGCTTCAGCTTTGGAGACCCACGCTCATGGAAGCCTCCCGACTCGGCCAGGGGAGAGCGGAGTTCCAAGAGTCGGTCCGGGTCTGGAGAGGAGAGGGCGCAGCCAGGAAAAGAGGCAATGGTGGTTGGGAACTGTTGTCAAATCCAGTGTGAAGATGAGAGGTTGCAGCAGCCACTGAAGCAGAGTCCCCACCCTGCAGCAACCTTCCTAATCAGCACCTGGAGGCAAGGTGGAGCCAGAGCAGCCAGTACACATCCCACCACACCCAGCTCTATGCCTGCCTCGAGGCTGTGGCCTCCTGCCTCTCCACTGTGTGGGCGTCTGCCAGTGGGGAGCAGTAGGGTGCATCAGAAGTGACATCAGAGCCACAGCAACTCCCAGGGATCCAGCCAAGGAACAAACGGGAACTGGAGCACAACAGCAAGAGAGAGCTGCAAATGGAGGTGGATCACACGGCCCCACGCCCTCCTCACTCCAACATCAAGCAGAAAGCATGAACTGAGTTACTGGGCTTCAGCTCCCACCCTGAACGCCGTCTGTGAGCACCTTGAGCCTCGGCAGCCTGCGCAATCACCACCTGTTCCTGACAGCAATGGGACGAGTCCACAGGCTTCAGGATTCT